>JBBYHQ010348509.1:0-12135 GCA_038382645.1 Spergularia azorica
GCTAATGGCAACCTTTGTTGGTGGGTTTACAATCGCCTTCATTAGAGGGTGGCGTTTAGCTCTGGTTTTATTAGCATGCATTCCTTTCCTTGTAACTTCGGGTGGTATAATGGCATTGCTGATAATGAAGATGTCTAGCAGTGCACAAATGGCTTATGTTGATGCCGGTAATGTAGTAGAACAGACTGTGAGCGCTATCAGAACAGTAAGTCTAGAGACATGTAAAATTACAGAGGAAATCAACATTAAAAACAAGCTGTTTTACTGATTTGGATTGTTTGATTGTATGCCCTAGGTTGCATCGTTTACAGGAGAAAAAGACGCAATTAAGAAGTACGATAACAAGCTTGTAGTTGCCTACAAAGCTACTGTAACTCAAGGACTGGCCTCAGGATTAGGGTTGGGTGTATTAATTTTCATTATTACCAGCAGCTATTCTGTAGCTGTATGGTATGGAGGAAAACTTATTCTCGAGAAAGGGTACAACGGTGGGCAAGTCGTCAATGTGATCATGGCCATGATGACTGGTGGAATGTAAGTGTTCTTTTAGCAAAAGTTTCCTGAGACTGTCATTCCTGTGAGCTTTTATTTTTTTCCCTAGATATGGTACTGTTACTTATCAGATGCTTGAATGTTATATCTGAACAGGTCACTCGGACAGACGTCTCCATGTCTAAACGCGTTTGCAGCTGGACAAGCAGCAGCATATAAGATGTTTGATACAATAAAACGTACACCAAAGATAGATGCCTCAAGCGCAGAAGGAATCACTAAGGAAGATATCACAGGTGATATTGAGCTAAAAGATGTCCACTTCAGGTACCCTGCTAGGCCAGATGTCCAGATTTTTGCTGGATTTACGTTACATATCCCGAGTGGAACAACTGCAGCTCTAGTTGGACAGAGTGGGAGTGGGAAATCTACAGTGATTAGTCTAGTGGAAAGATTTTATGATCCGGACTCTGGAGAAGTTCACATAGATGGAGTCGACTTGAAGAAATATCGGCTATCTTGGATTAGGCAGAAGATCGGACTAGTGAGCCAGGAACCAGTACTCTTCACAACTTCATTGAGAGATAACATCGCCTATGGAAAAGAGGGCGCAACTGATCAGGAGATCAGGACCGCCATTGAGCTTGCAAATGCTGCTAAATTCATTGACAAACTTCCACAGGTAACAGCCAAATCTAAAGAATTAATTGCAATACATTTCAGAAGGTCCTGTACTGTCACAAAGCTTTGCAGTCGATAACGAGGGTTTCTAATGAGTGTTTTCTGTTGTAGGGTCTGGACACAATGGTAGGAGATAGAGGTACTCAACTTTCTGGTGGCCAGAAGCAACGCATAGCTATTGCTCGGGCTATCCTGAAAAACCCGAGAATCCTCCTCCTAGACGAGGCAACCAGTGCCCTAGATGCTGAATCTGAACGCATTGTGCAGGATGCACTTGACAGAATCATGACAAACAGGACTACTGTCATTGTTGCACATCGGTTGACCACCATTAAGAATGCTGATATTATAGCAGTTGCTCATCAAGGAAAAATTGTGGAGAAAGGTAAACAAACGACTCATTTCTCCCTGTTACTGCTCCAAAAAATTTGTTACTGTTAAAATTCACTAAATTTTTGGCAATTCTACCTGTGTAAAACTGTATCAGGTGGTCATGATGAATTGATCAGAGACCCAGAAGGAGCTTACTCTCAATTGGTTCGGCTTCAAGAAGGCGCCAAGGAAAAAGAAGCGAATATTGAGGCATCCCATATTGAAAGAACAATGAGCAGATCAGCTAGTCAGAAACTATCCATGAGGAGATTGAGCAGGGGTTCTTCTGGTAGCAGGCGTTCAATTTCCATCAGCTTTAGTGTTGCTGGTCCTGTCAATATTCAGGAGACTATGGAAAGTGATGATGATGGCGATTTTGAGGATCACAGAGCTATTGACACAGATGAAGAAATCGAAGAGGAGAAACACCGGAATATTTCCATGAGACGTCTAGCTTACATGAATAAGCCAGAAATACCCATCTTGATTCTTGGCAGCCTTGCTGCATCAGTTCATGGCATTATCTTTCCCATGTTTGGGTTCATGATCTCTTCTGTCATCAAAACGTTCTACGAAGCACCACCTCAGCTTCGTAAAGATGCAGAAAAGTGGGCGTTGGTTTACTTGTCTGTTGGTATCATCAGTTTATTAGCCATACCGTTCCAGAATTTCCTCTTTGGAGTTGCAGGAGGGAGACTTATTCGAAGAATACGTTTCATGACTTTCGAAAAGATTGTGCACCAAGAAGTTAAATGGTTTGATCACCCTGCAAATTCAAGGTATTATACTACTCGTAAATTAGATGATTTCCCAGCCTGACATCTTCAACATATTTTGGCACTCATAATTTTACTTCTTTCTGATATCAGTGGAGCAATTGGAGCTAGATTATCTACAGATGCTGCAAATGTCAGGAGTTTGGTTGGGGATCAATTGGCCCTAATTGCGCAGAATATTGCAACTTTAGTCGCTGGTCTTGTTATCGCTTTCACAGCTAACTGGATGCTAGCATTGATCATTCTAGCAGTGGCTCCGCTCATTTTCTCACAAGGTTACTTTCAGGCACGATTCATGAAGGGATTCAGTGCTGATGCTAAGGTCAGTTTGTCGAAAATCATGACTTTTCGTGTATTCATTTCTTCATGACCTGAAAACTGAAATCTTTACTGTGTTTGATCTACTGTACAGGTGAAGTATGAAGAAGCAAGCCAAGTTGCAAATGATGCAGTAGGCAGCATCAGAACAGTTGCATCTTTCTGTGCGGAGGAAAAGGTGATGGATTTCTATAACCAGAAATGCGAGGAACCAGTGAAAAGCGGTGTTCGTTTGGGACTAATCAGTGGTGCAGGCTTCGGTTTCTCCTTCCTTGCTCTGTACTGTACAAATGCCTTCTGCTTCTACATAGGAGCTGTCCTAATTCATAATGGTAAAGCTACATTCGGGGAAGTCTTCAAGGTAAGAACATTGATCAGTTTCCTGCTGTATTTCTCGATTCCTTGTCCGGACTTTGCCTCAGTAGGAAACCCCTGATATGGATTCTGGTTGCAGGTTTTCTTCGCCTTAACCATCTCAGCAGTCGGTTTATCACAAAGCAGCAGCATGGCTATGGACAGAACCAAGGCCAAGGACTCTGCCGTCTCAATCTTCAAGATTCTGGATAGCAAACCCAGTATCGACTCAAAGAGTGATGAAGGAACCACATTGGATGTCGTGAGAGGCGACATTGAGCTCAGCCATGTCAGCTTCCGATATCCAACTAGGCCAGACATTCAGATCTTCAGAGACTTGAGCTTGTTCATTCCAGCGAAAAAGGTATTAATCGCAACATATGAATCATAGCTAATAAAGTCATAAGCTTATATTAGTCAGTTCCTCAGAGCATGCCCTAAACTATATCTATTTCAGACTGTCGCGCTTGTGGGAGAAAGTGGCAGTGGAAAATCCACAGTCATCAGCATGATCGAGAGGTTTTACGAGCCTGACAAGGGGCAAGTTTTGTTAGACGGAGTGGAACTTAAAAACTTCAAGCTAAGCTGGCTAAGACAACAAATGGGGTTAGTGAGCCAGGAGCCAATACTTTTCAATGAGACCATCCGAACAAACATTGCATATGGCAAGCAAGGAGATGCTACAGAAAATGAGATTATTGAGGCCGCGAAATCTGCCAATGCACACAATTTCATCTCCGGACTTCCTCAAGGCTATGACACCTCAGTTGGGGAGAGAGGCGTGCAGTTGTCAGGCGGGCAGAAGCAAAGAATAGCCATTGCGAGAGCGATACTGAAGAACCCGAGAATCTTGTTGCTTGATGAAGCAACCAGTGCTCTTGATGCAGAGTCAGAACGCATTGTGCAGGATGCTCTGGATAGTGTCAGTGTTGATCGGACAACAGTGGTTGTGGCTCATCGGCTAACTACGATCAAGAATGCCGACATCATTGCTGTCGTAAAGAACGGGGTGATTGCCGAGAAGGGGAAGCATGACGAGCTAATGAAGATAGAAGATGGAGCCTATGCGTCCTTAGTTGCTCTTCATGCCAGTGCTTCAACATAATAAACTCTATTAATTAAATAGTTAAATACTTTAGTTCTGAAGAAATTTTGTAATTAGAAAAGGTATAAAAATGCATAACGAGAAACTTGTTTCTTCTTCTTACAAACATAACCAACTGTTTTAACACAACATGTGCAAAGACAAAAAAACGAACATAAATAACTTACTGCGTTACCTCTTGGTTTGAATTACTCTCACAAATCGAACATTCACACCCATTGAACACACCGCTGTCCGTCTGATCGGCTCGAACGCGGTGAGGATATATTAAAGTTTTTTTGTAGCAAGAGCAAAACAGAAATTTGTTATATTCTTTCTCAGTATAGCTTGTAGAGTTGTAGATGCTTACATCTTCTCTCATCTTCGTGCTACAAATTAGCCTGGACATTGGACAATGGTGGTTGAAACTTGTCTGGCTACGAGTCGTTCACTCAATCGATAGTGCAGAACTTCTGTATCACGAAGCATACAAGTATACAACATTTACGATACAAATTTCCCAAACTATTAGACTGAATTATCAGTCTTCCTAGTGAGCTACTACCAGCATCATATTTATCTACCATATTCTAAAATCGGAATACAGCATCAATACTTGGAAAGATTTTCTTTTCATTTGGCAAATAAGACGTTCAACTAGCTCGGTTGCATAAAAGACCCACCTCAATTACAATGTTCACGATAAGCAGAACCTTCCCACAAGACAAGAGCAAGTCATCAGAGCTAAAACACGAATTACTTGAAGAAAAAGATACATGCATGTACATAAAGCAGAATCTTCCAGTACAGTAAATGATACTCAGAAATGACACAGTAACAATGCTATACCGCTCTGAATTCTGATTGCTTCGAGTAGTTCCATTGACAAAAGCAGTGTTGGAGTAGAGATTATCATTTATATCTAGTACTCCTCAGCAGCCATATTCCTTGCCGGGATTCTTTGACGCTTCTCAACATAACCTGATGGAAACCAGCCCGACTTGCCCTTACATTCTCCTTCACACCAGCCTGATGGGGTTGCCTGAATTATCAAAAGAATCTGAGAATACCTCATCGAACAGAAATAGAAGCCAGCATATACAAGCTCAAAAGAAAGAAAGAAGCCTAACAAACTCTCCAAAAGAAGTGAAAATGCAGAATTGTCAAATAGCAAGATTCCAGTAGCAATGACAGACCTTTCGAACAACAACATAGTCACCAACTGCAAGACTCAGCTCCTTCTCCGTTTCAGCAGTGAACGCATGGATTGCCTGAAAGAGACATATGGAACCATTCGTCATGTACATCCAAATGCTCGAAACAAGCAATTAGGTTTAAAATTCACTTGATAATACTTCTTCCAGTCTTACAGCCTAAAGTTCACCTAAAGTATTATCCATCAAATTGTTGCTGCTATTAGTAAAACGACAACAAAGCCTCAGTCCACACGTGGTTTGCCTTCAGGTAACATGAACTGTCATATGGAACTGTCATTTCTAAGGTGGATTTCGTCATTGAGTTTTTACAACCAGATGAATTAATTAAAGCCTATCCTTTTACTAAATCTTGTCTTTCAACAGGAATATTTTCTGTCAAGTTCAAAAGAGGCACCCACATGATATATTTTGGCAAAACTGCACATTGATTCCAGAGTTTAAGATAGTATGAAACTTTGCTGCAATCTGAAGTGGCTCAATAAATTGGCTTAAAAAAAACTTATAGCTCCATGATTCGCCCAAACTTATTTTCATATTGGCAAATCCCTTGTTGACGTTTGAAATTTGAGAATGATAAATCAAATACTGATAGGTGCACCTAAGATCCGAAAATTAGCAAACAGAGAGGAGTAGAGGACCAAGGATAGCATTTACATACTTCAGCCAAGTAGTACATCTTCTTCTCCGAGTTGTTCTCTATTGAAAGGACAGGAGGTGTGGCCTCTTTCTGCTGCTTTTCTGACACCAACTGCAACAGAGACAAGAACTCATAAGTAACTTATTGCAGCAAAATAATGTCAGCTTGGCAGATGGTGAAAAACTTGCCTCAGCTTCAACTTCATTCAGAATGGTTGCTACCCTTAAATGGTAATTCTTTTCTCCTTCAACCTTCAAAAGGAAATTCACTCGTAAGACCCAAGGATTGCTGTGTGATAAATAACTAAATCAGAATGCACAGTCTTACAAACCAATGCTACAAGCCTCTGAAATGTCAATCTTTGCTGTTGTGATTCAACAGCAGATAGCGCAGCTGCTGCTTCTTTGCCCAAAACTGCCATGTTAGCTTTCAGTTCATGCATTTTAGCTTCTGCAGCTTGTAGCTTAGCTGTATGTTCATGGGTTGCAGCCTCCCTTACACGTGCCCGTCTGCGGTTGACTTCAGCTGCCTGTTTCACTTTAATTATGAATCAATCAAAACAATGAGGTCATAACAAGTAAAACTCAGGTTTTTACAAAATAACTTGCAATCACACATTTAACGTCTCAGTTCTCAAAAGCTTCCTGGTTAAGAACTAACCATGAGAAAGGAAAGAATATAAGAAAGTCAAGAAGAGTTTACAAGATAAGAGAAGAGTTCAAGTGGAACACGCTGTAGCTGGATGTACATCTGAACTAATAGTAAAGAGTATAAGAACAACCAAAAATAAAATATCAGGTTGAAAGAATCGCATACCTGCGTTTCTGCTTCCTGTCTCATTCGACTATAGCGTTGAGCAAGATGACGAGCATCCTCCAATGGAGCACCAGTACTTATTTGCCTTAAGGGATCCAATATCTGGAATGAAAAGAGTCATCATGCTTTAATTGCACAATGTAAAACGAGCTAGAGGGGCTCATATAAGCTAATCCAATGTTGCAATAGACTCCCAAGAAGAGTCGAAGGGGTGTTATTAAACATGTGTTCAAAGTTTTGATATACAGGATGAGTAAGCCAGGTTACAACGTCTATAGAAATGCTCATGATTTTCACTTACAATATATATAAATTGATACAGTATTATAGGATGATGTTCAAGAACTTGGGCTTTTTATGTCTCTGATTATTAAGAACATAGAAGGTTATGCTTGGTAGGATTTAACAATTGCAATGAACTGGATACTGTTTAATAGACATGGGATGGGCGAGAGCATTGACGAGGAAGGGAGACTAATTAAAGGCTACCAATTACTTCAGTTTACATTTAAAAATTCACATGAAGGAAAACATAGCAATGGCCTGAATTCGAATAGAAGTGACACCAAAAAGCCAGTTGTGCATTATGGTGAAGTATCGTGAAATATCCCCACCCTAGGCCCTTGGCCCTCCACCATCCCAAGAAGTTCTAGGAAGAGGAAGAAGAAGAAGAAGACAAAACAAAACAAAATAAAAAAATGGGGCAAAGACAGCAACCATAAACTTTGCAAGCATACAACAACAACAGCAGCAGAACCCCAGCGCCTTAAATGCTCCCGCCATAAGGCGGGGTACGCAGGGAGGGGGGTCAGATGTACGCAATCTTTACCCTATTGAAACACAGAAAGACTGCTGCTTCACAATATAAGAAGCACAGGCAGTTTTTTGAGCCATTTTTACTTTATTCCATTATATCCCAAAGCCAAAGAATCATTAATCTGTGGCTCCATGGAAATCAAGTTTATCTATGACACAAGCCACGACAATGCAACATGACTTCACTTACTCATCCTCAAGATTCAAGAAGGGTTTGAATTGTTCAAACCAAATGTCACAAAAATTATGATGGAACAGGGTATTACCTGAGACAACAGCTGTCTATTTAAATCTTCTTGCTCCTTCTCCACATGTTTTCGAGCATCTCCATAGATAGATGCAGCCTTAGCCAAAATTTTGTCTTCAGTATTCTCAGCTCCATACTTGCAACACTCCTCTGCCAACTTAGTACCTTACAGAGTAAAATGATTCTGTAAGAACATACTTCGTCAAGGACATCAAGACACAGATATCGATATACTATGCTACAGCAACCTTGAACCAGTTGAGTAATCATACCACAACTGTTCAATTAAACACCATGCAATTGACGACAGACCTAGACAATGTTTTACAAAGTTACAGAAAGCCCTTTTAGCAAATAAAGGTATGTCTAATGTGTTGCACATGTTCTATTCTGACTGGCCTATCTTCCTGCTAAAAGCAAGGTCCCTCCTGCTGTCCAGAGTTCGATACTCCTACGAAATTATTAGATTCGTAGTGTTTTTCATTATACATTTATACTAATTCATACCAAAAGTTCAATTTTGAATCATTTATGGTATCAGAAGAACCCCCGCCCCCCCACCCCCCAAAAAAAAAAAAAAAAAAAAATTAACACACATTCTAAATACAATATGTTAATCAGCTTGCTTATACACTCCTAAAATATTGACTTTGAACGTTTGGAACATTCATTGGAGCCTTGGAGGGGACTGACGAACAAAGTAGAGTTTTGAACATCCATCAGAGCCTCAGAGGGCACTGACAAACGAAGTAGAGTTCAGAACATTCAATTGCTAACAGTCATTCTTCTTCATGGTAGTAACCTGTTACTCCGAGACTCCACAATTCACATACATGCCATGTTGCGTGTCTGAAACAACACTTGCCCAACTCAACACACCCCATTACACAATCCATGTGCGGCCAAATTTTTATTAAGTTTCACAATATAATCGTGCCAGACATTCGAACACGCACCCACACTTGCATTTGCAGCCAAATCTGGGTAAAATAGGTATCAACACTTAAAATGATAAATCCCGTATGTTTTGACTTTAGGTACCGAACCATGTAGAGTCAGAATACAAACAGCCTATAGAAAGCCTATAGAAACTAGAAACTGGCAAAGGTTGAAGGACTCTGGTCAACGTTGTCAGCCTGATGCATATACTGCTAAACATGACTAGAGCATCTTTTCTTTTGCATACCAAAATGATCAAATGTAGATATACATATTAGTTATTTAAATAAAAACCAGATACTCTCTTACCTGCTTCAATCTTTCTATAACCAAGGGTGGTAAATGTTTCAGCAGCTTTGACCATCTCCTTCTGGAAATCCTGAAATACCATTTCCAAAACACATTACCCCAGTGCGGCAGTGCTAAGGCGGGGTAAGCGGATGTAAGGAAAGTCTTACCCAGCTACCCCTATGTTGAAAATATAGAGAGGCTGCTTATGGATAACCCATCATGAAAAGTGCTTTGCACCGACAGACTAGTAGAATTCATTATTTACAATCTAGCACCATTTTCTTTTTATCTATTTGCTTCAATCAAGCTTCTGGCTGTTAGTAGTTCATCATGTTTGCCTTGAGAGCATTATTCATCTTTATCCTTTCAATTATGTTGAAGAAAAACATTAAACGTCTTTTCTCTAAATTTAATCAAGCTACAATCCAGAACTAAACAGAAACCTAGGAATGATAGATCCCGCAAAAAATTCACACCTGCTGAAATCCATGATACAACATAAAAAATTGAAATTATTTATGCCAACATAATGACCTAAACATAAATGGCACAGAACAAGCATGGATTGAAGGCCATGTGCAAAACTTATGAGTAACTAGAAGCAGATAAAAGCACTGAAGTACCACACTGTTTATCACCATTCCTATACCACTTCTTTTCTCTATTCAATTTGACTGGTGATCTCATAACAGGCTTACTGGAAGTGCAGCGCTTCAATAGAAGGCCCTCACCCCCTCAGGCCCCAACAACAGAATTTGAACTCTGACATTCTAGCAGGAAAGTGAATCACTGAAGATGTAGATCTGCCCAAGGGCTCTCTACATGGCCCATTGGCCAAATATTTGTCCCATTTTGTGTAGGGTACGTAGAAGTCCAAGGTATACACAGTCTTAGCATTCTCATCCACAAAGACTAAAAAAGGTACTGTTTATATTTTTCAGAGATACAGCAATTAAAGAAGAATTGACAAAGACGACAAGAAACAGAAGAAAAGCAGAAGTTACTCACCCTACCTGAGCGAGTCGACTTGTACAATTTGTCTAGTTGTAGATGTCTTTGTAGTTCCACTTCATCAATGACCATCATATCTGAACTTTCATAGCCGGATCCACTGATGTGTTTTATCACAGCCTAAAATCCAGATTGACAAGAAAGACTTTACGGTGTAAATACTAGGAAGGTAAAAACAGAACCCATACCAAAAATGCTGACATGCTGAGTGTTGGAAACACCTTTTAAGCAATAGAGTACTATTGAGTATCTAGACATGCACACAAATGCCACAAACAGAAGAAATCCTTTAGTCAGAACTTCCTCAAACTTGCATCAGAGTCTGAACAAATCATGCAAATATACTCAGTGGCTACCCCAACAACGCAATTGCTTAGAAAACTATATTTTTTTCCCCCAACCCATCACAATATATTTCCAAAGAACCATTGAAAGAGAAAATGTCGAGAACTCCACCAGGATACGACTTAAGGCAATAGTGTATAAATACAGTCAGGAGTCCACGCGATACACAAGCTGAGCCAACCTTGCTCGTTAAAGGCAATAGTGTATCAGTACAGTCACGCTCCGAAATGCTCAGCACACACGACAAACCTCATCAATCCTCAAACAAACTCTCTAATAGTACTCCCATACCATTACTGTGTTGTTTCAAATCAACACTTTCTCAGTAATATGAATGCCCGTTAAGAACTCGAACCTCAAATGATAAACAGTCTACAATATCTCTATTACTAGGCTATCGAGAAATCGCGACACCGCTGTGAAAAGGTAATGTATCTTCTCCCAGCCAATTGATCAATATCTACTCCCCACAATGGTAAGAATTCCCTAACTCAAAATCAATCCAAAATACATTATTTCATATTTTCATTTCAACATTAGCAATTACAAAAATATAACTGATACCCATTTGCTTAAAGTTGAAGATAAGTAGCCAAAGCCAATTATTCTTCAATGTCATACACATTTGAACATCCCAAATTACTCCAGCTCACATAAACAAAGAAACGTCACCTTTACTCTAGCTTGTGATATTCAGCATTCTAACTCAGTCAAATTACATCTATAATTTACTATTAAGATTTTTCATTTCAGCTGAATTAAATTGATGTACCTGTTGCTGTTTGGCAACTTGATCCCTAAGTTTGCTGGCTTGTCTTCTGAAAGAATCCATGTTTTTCCGGAGAATGGGATTTTGTGTTTCTGGGTGTTAAGAATGGTGGTCTGAGAAAGAAAATGGATGGAGTGTAAAATCACCTTCTCCAGATCTGCTGTGCTCCTGCGTAATTTGCGACTAGCTTAGGAAAAATGAAACCGACACGGACACTGACACGGACACGGACACGGATATGGACTCGGATACGAACATACGATAATTGAAAATAATGGCTAAAGAAACAAGGACTTTCAGTCCCAAACTACCTAATTTTTACAACCCTTTATTGAAAACAGTCTAACTTTCTTTTCTTTTTTTTTTTCGAAATTTGAATATTGGAGGAAAAAAAATGGCCCAAAAATAGGATATGTTTGTAAAACTAGCTGAAATAGTATGAAATAAAATTAGCTGATATAGGAGCTGATATATATGAAATTACATCAAAATGCATTATTAATTTTTATTCTTATTTTGTTTTATGAAACCAATGAGAGTAAATTAGGAATAAATTATTGTTTAAGCTAATGGTGTCACCAAACCAACTTATTTGGTCAAAGAGTTTAAAAAAAAAAAAAAACTAGTCAAATAAGTTACTTTGACCAAATAAGTTAGTTTATTGTGTATACCAACCATAGCCATAGTCAAAACTCGAGCTTCACTTTGCTTAATCGCGTGTCTTATTTCATTGAAGTATTTCTTTTAGTTGAGTTTGTTTATCTCACCTGAACTCGTACTCCCTCCTCAGTGCGTAAAAGTTAATGAAAAATCATGATCTTCTAAAAGTATAATTCACCACAATTTAATGGTATAATTTTAATAATTATTGGCGAAATAATTTGTTATGAAATTTGATACGTATTGTATAGGGTTTTTAAGGATTTTTGAAGAAAAATAAGACAGAGATTTCCAAGACTGGATGAAAGAT
>JBBYHQ010348552.1:0-36612 GCA_038382645.1 Spergularia azorica
AAGATTGAAGGATGCTGGAGAATCTTGATTTAGGTATTTTCTTGTAGCCTTCATTCTCAGATTTACTTGAGTTTTCTAATCTGTTTTGAACCCTGTTTGTCTCTTGCAATCAATTGTTAATTTCCCTTCTGTGTGGCGGCTAAGTGAGAACCTTTGATGTGCAGGTTTGTCCATATTGAATTGGAGAATGATTTTTACTTCGAAGTGTGTGGTAGTCACCCTTAGTGGCAATGGGTTCATATTGGCACGTCGTAGGGATCAAGATAGTTAGCACAGATGCAGTCTAAGTGACAAGAGAAGCGATCTTTGATGAGTTCGATTATTCTTAGGCATAAGTTGTACTAATTTGGCATAATGTGGCTCGATTGCTGAATATTCTCCAACTCTGTAGATCGTCAGTGACAGGGAGAAGCATTGTTATGGAACTCTATTGTTACACCGTAATTCTTCTCTTTCTCGGATCTCAATGAATTATTGGTTTAGAGTTAACCCTGAGTCGTTTGCCAAACATCGGTATCATATGGGGTCCTCCTGACAATAGTTTTGAAGAACTGGACATCTTTGTGAAAGGTTTAATTGTTTACGAGCCAATTCACTTGGCGTTTCGATTGTCTTGGCACCACTAAGGAAAACAGAGTAGCCTATTACCGATCCAGAACACAACAATTCTGCTAACTGTGCGTCATATTGCGCCACTGGCCTCTCCATAAATTGATGCAGAAACTGGGGAAATGTCTTCACAAATTGATCCAGAAAATGGGAATTGTAATGGAGCGTAAAATAATTGAGAATAATACAAGGAACTGGATTTTTAAGGTTCCGTAAACTCAACAGGGTATCTATATAAATTGGAATACAGTTTGATGTACAAAGTTATACAAGGCACAACTGACAGAATTACCTATCACAGCAGAACTAGAGATTGATACACTTCACTCGAAAAAACAAAAAGATTTAGATTGATACACATTTACAGCTGATAACATCATAATCGTCAGGAGAAAAAATGGGCATGGATGAACTTGCTACCACTCGGTCTGTGTTACCTACATTGCCAATATCCACGACAACTGTGCTCAGCCCTCGACCAACAATGAAAATATTTCTTCCTGTAGCCACCATCTGGCAGGGTGGTCTAGTAACGAGAGATGAGAGCCTACATACAGGAGCCCATTCCCTGGTGTCCTTGAGCCACATTGTTAACTTAGTTCCCGAACTTTGGTCCAAGACATACAGGTTATCTTCCACAACAACTCCAGGCCCCTGCCACCCTAATGCCATGTCAATATGTGGTTGTTGCCATTTACGACTTGATGGATCATAAACAGCCATATACACATAAGGAGGTATTGTTGAAGTGCGAGATCTTATGTAGATTTTCCCACCCATGACAATAGAATCCTCTATGTCAAGGATGATATCTGGGTCTGAGTGCGAATCCCAAATATCAGAGCTAGAATTGTAAGTGTCCCATGAGCGTTGGACACTCGTCTCCAAACCATAACCACCTATGGCATAGATTTTCCCGTCCAAAGCACCACAACCAAAATAGCACCTGAAAGAATGAACTGATGTGTAAGCTCCTTTACTTAAACATGTCAATTTGTCGCCTGGTGAGTTAAGAAAGGAAATACTAGGACATGCAGTGGGCATGTAACTTCCGGTGAAGATACACATGAATCAAGCTATCTTCCTAGGCTAACAGAAAGACATTGATATGCTTACATTATACAAGCACATAAACACAAATTCACAAATGGCATATGTAGACCTGACGAGTAACAACCAGTTGACCATTCCAAGGTGGCAAGGTAGAATCAACTCAAGAAGATATGCTTTTACATAATCAAGCTACTAAAGTATGGTTTAGCTATCTTCCACGCTAATAGGAAATGTACCATGAGATGACATTATACTTAATAGCACTGGCATTATAGACATAGACATACATTTTGGACGAAACACAAACAGAAAAGGCGCATCAATGGCACATATTGAATGATGGACATCCTGCGCAGTTTCATAAAGAGAAATCAAGAAAACTGCAAGATGGTAGAAGAAATACCTAGCTGTTGGCATTGAAGCTGCTTCACTCCAAATATTCGCAGACACATCATAGCAATAAACTTCATCAATCGCATCTTCAGACCAGCCACAACCCCCCAACAGATACAACTTCTTACCAATCACTTCAAAACCCATCCCCTTCCTCTTCACACAACGAGACGGGAAGCCAGGAATCGATTTCCAATAACCCTGCCTAGCAGAGCTAGGATCCAAAACATAGCAGCACAATTGATCTCGACTTTTATCTCTACACAATGCATATATCCAGCTTTCACTCAGACCATTCTTTTGGCGATAAGTCCTCCACTCATCACTACATACCAAGTCTCTCCATCTCCTCGACACACATTTAAGGACCGTATGGTATTTCCTCGGAACCCTGGCTAAACAAAACAGCGCAATGTCATCCGGAAGTCCATGTATAAGTGGACAAAGGCTTCGTTCCTGCTCATTCTGTGAGCTCAAACCGCTATCCGATAATTCCATATGATCTTACCGACTGACAATTCACCTAGAAAAACACCAAACCGTACATTCGTCAACTAAAATTTCGCCTTTCCGGTTAAATTACACAATCACCAATTCACCAATGAGACTGTTTATGTAATATTACCGAAAATTCCGCAAAAAAACTTATGAAATCAACATGATCAAACCATAAGCAGCGACTAAACAATTGAGATCTGTCAAATCCGACCGAAATAAACCGAGAGCGAAAATCAAAAGGAATGTGCTTAAATCGGATAACAAGCAACATTTCAAATATTATACGATTAACAGCTTCTTAATCACGCAACAAACCCTAACTTCCTCCTCAATCCAATTGATAAAAACAAATGCACTTGATTCAACACTGAAATTAACAATAAAACCCTAATTTCCTCCCCAATCAACCAAATTACAATCAACAATCAGTACAAAAAGGTAAAATGCGCGACGAAATAAATGAATCGAGATGATGCGAAGATCGATCGGAAAAGTAAAGATGATAAATTAATCGCACGATGAAATGAAATACTGACCGTTGAGATGGGCGGCGATTTGATCTGAGGGCCGTCAGAACGGTGGAGAGAGGTGGCAGTCACGGCGGAGAAAGAGAAATATCGCCCAACTTAGAAGAAAAAGCGCGAGCACGAGTTGGTCTTGGAGTAGTACTGTAATTGAGTAACGTTAACGAACAAATACGTGTCCGTGTACCAGTAAGGTGAAAAGAGTTCTTACCGCGGTACCGTAAACGTAAAGCATGTGTGGTAAAAACTTATTATTTCGGTTTGAAATTTTGACAATTCAAATTAACGAAGGGAGAAGTACTTAATACGATATGACTGTGACAATGGAAATACTTTCCACTTACCGGAGTGCTTATTTCTAACGGATATGGATACAATTAAATGAGATCTTTGTTTTGATGTTAATGTTCTAAGCCTAATGCACCGAATTCCATAGGGGGAGCTAATGGTGTCAGTATAGCATTTACAAAATTACGGAATACTCGTATTATATAACAAAATTGTTAAAATACGGGTTTTGGATGAGATATACAACGAAATCACTAGTACTCCATATGTCATAAGAAGCCAATAAAATTCATCAGTGATAAGGCCTTCTCATTAGAGAGGTTACAGAAAGAATATTATATATGAGCCTGGTATTGACTTCCATAGTCTTACTATGGGTACAGTTTAGCCCTGCGGGCGCTGTCAATGTTCTGGTTCATACCCTGCTACCTTACTATATCTTCAACTAGAACGGAGTTCCGAGTAAGGAGGTACGGACAGGTGCATTTACATCAGTATCTAGCCCTGATAGCTGTCCGAGGTGTTTTGGCAACTCTGAGTAGACCCTCTTGTACCAATGTTACGATAAGCTGAGACAAACAGAGACAAACAGATCCATGTTACAAGAAAGGAGTCGGGAAGAAAAGAAGAGGAAGAACATCGAAGATAATGAGTGAAAATTACCTCCCCGTTCTTGTTGAACATTTGACCAGAAACTAAACCACGAGCTGCAGAAGCAGATGGACTTTCGATCTGCACACAACAAGATCCTGTTAACCTATGTGGGAACGGAAGTTAATAATACATCAGAGAAATCAAAACTTACCACGAATAACAACCAATCATCAGCTTTGACTGGCCTATGAAACCACATCCTGACAAGAAAAGAAAAAGCAAAATTATGAACTTACTATCTCTCTTTGGATTCATCACTGATCTACAGTCAGATTTTCCGCTTTCATACTGTCAGACAAGGATCTCGGACAGATAAAAACTTAGACAGTGAAGATCAAAATAAGACTAAACACATATGGAGGCGGATATAAAGTATACCACAAGTCCATAACATAAACCAGTGATTGCCACATAGGACAGGTTCACATAGCGTTTTTAAGACTTTAGTAGTACTTACATATCATACCCATCAACCAAACGTATACTGAAGGTTGAGGTTGGTGAACAAGGTAACAACAACATCTTTAACCCCAGTGCCTTAAAGGCTCCCGCCATAAGGCGGGTAAGGGGGTGTCGGATGCACGCAAGCCTTACCCCTATTGAAACATAGAGAGACTGCGCACGGATGACCCAAAATGAAAGTTGCTTCGAGGAGCACCGACTGACTGCTACTTCATGAAATAAGAAGCACATACAGTTTTATGAGCCATTTTGCTTTATTCAATTATATCCCAAAAACCAAAGAATAAGTAGTCTTTGGCTCCATTGGAAATGGTGAACAAGGTAACATGAACATAAATACCTGAAGATTCCAGAGGTGTTTGAAAGGTTTCTACATCGACTACCATACGCTTGTCTGATTTGGTAGGTAGGTTCTATGGTCATCTGACATCAAGCAAGAACAAACGAATCTATCTTTTGAAGTTTCGATACCTATTTATTCAGTTACGAAAAATCTGTGCCCATGATATACATCCACATGGTGCAGTATAACAGTTCAACACATATAATGTTTTCGAACACAGTAGCAAGCAAGATGCAGAAAAAGTAAGTCAACCCATACACAAAAAGCAAGCACGATGTAAGCCACATTTGAGAAACTAATGACTAGCCCTTACAAGGTGGGAGGTACTCACGTGTGATTCAAACTGAGGACGCTGATCTTCAGACCCCTTTCGCGGTGAGGATTAGAACTTACTTCAATAAACAAGAGATCTGAAGCATAAGCAACTACACATCTGCAGAACAAATACATGATTGGGGTTAAATATCCACATGACAAGCAACAATTCAATGCAAACTTTTCATCACTAGAGTAGCACATGATGTTAATTCTTATTATTCACTAAACCTGACAAGGACAACCTTGCGCAAAACTCTGACAGGCTTTTCAACAAGGAATTATTTTATACTCAACAGCATAGATTTGAGGACGGGAAAAGTTTAGGGTTTGAAGAATGGCGTTTTCATAAAATGATACACAAATAAGAAAAACAACAGGTGAAAATGATACTTCTTTAGTAAATAAGTGAAGTCCAAACCCTCAGTCGGTTTGAGGAGCTCAACAAAATTTACCATCTCTTACCTGTGGAGGGCCTGATCATCAGATAATTTTCCCTTGGCCTTGAACCAGTACCTTAGCCTGCAGAGATAACTCATGATTAATATGTCCACCAAAGTTCAACTCTCAAAGTTCAACTGCTAATTTGACACAATTTTTATTGCATGAGGAAACAGGTATAACCTTGCAGGGGATTTGCTCTGATTTGTGTAAGTGCTTGGATCACAAAAGCGTATATCTATAGGCCAAGAGTCATGCTTTGCCATCGCCACCTTGTTCCGATAAGTCCTGTCCCAAGCATAAGCCATAAGCAAGAAAGTATTCTTAACAGACAGTGACTCATTTGCTTTTGGCTTTCGAACTACTATCTCTGCATAACTCTATACATAAAGCCCCCCGGTCATCAAATATAAATCTCTGCATAAGTATCTACACTATCTATGGTATATAAAGATATTCGTATAGCGTGTGCAGCTATTCCAGAGGACAAACCTTGGGAGTCGGGGATCCACAATACGCCGTTCACGTAGATCTTCTAGCGATAGTAACTGAAATTCAGGAAGTCAAGGCTTTCAGAACGATGATCTTGTTGAGTTCTGATTGACCAAAGAAAGCTTTAACATGAGAGTGAATACCGTGTCAGGATCTGGGACCTGTGGCATAACTGTTTTCTGGTGTTCAAAGCCCTTCTCTTCTTTCTGCAACAAAGAGAGAATACAATTTGTTATGCCCATTAACCCAGTCATACTCCAACCTAATGTGAAGGGATTCTCTACATGCCAACCAACTATCATGAAAAATAACAGCTGGAATTCCTCAAAGTAATTGCATCATATCACACTAAGCTCCTTGACCGTAAATCCAATTTAGGTTGCGAAGACATGCCAAATAAGATTTGGGCATATATCTCGTACTTCAACAATCTAAGTAATTTTGGTCACAGCAAACTCAATCTTGCTCATTTCTGTTTGTCTGTGGGAGAGAGTTTCCGTTTCTCTTACTGATGGCCTTTGTCCTTTCAAACTTACTTGAAAAAAAAAGGAGTCACAGAAAACTAAAACTATGCAGTTGAACATCCTTTTGGTTTCTCAGAAAGGGTTATGGGGGCCTAGATTAAAAACAGCCCAATGCTGAAGCCTGCACGTGATAGTAAATTTGCCCAAAATGTGAGGATACACAATCATGGTAATTGAGCCACATCAGCAACATCTATAATCACCAATGTGAAAATTGAAAAGGTTGGTGAACCGCATTTTTAAATTCCTTATATCAAGATGGTGAAATAAGTGTCAACAGGTAGGCATTATTTGAAAAAAAAAAAAAAAAATAGACTTGCTCAGCAGCCTCATCCCAACGGCAGCAAGCAGATTCACCTTATTACCATCTTTGACAATTAACAGCATACACACCACTCACTCACCAGTAACTTTAAGATTATGAATCTGAGGAAAAGGGGGGAAAGCGCAAATTACCTGAAATGATGCAAGCAATGTGAATACGACATTTCCTTTTTGTATTGCATCTACTCTTCTACTAGCAAAGCTCTTTCCATCACGAAGGCGATGAACTTGATAGATAATAGGAACTGCCAAGAAATAGACAAAGGAGTTCCAATTTCTTACACATAATTTTAATGAAACACGTGTATAACAAAATTTCCGAACTCTTAGTAGCTATAATAGGGTATACATAAAATAAACAGAAACAATGACTATTATTATTAAGAAAAATTGAAGTCCTCACAGCACCATATTTCATGAGGTACGCAGATATCCAAACCAACCTAACATTGCATAACAAGTTCCATACTAGTATAGGACATAGGAATGAGCAGCTTCATTTCTAGATTGTGGAAAGATTATCATATGAATTTTACGAGGACCACATTACTTAATGATAAGAAATGAACTCACTATCATAATCCCCAACAAGAAGAAAATAAGCTTGCAAATGATGGACGAGTTTTAAACAATCAACAGTTTTTGATGCTGCAGCCAGTGCCTGCATAATAGGTAAAAGATACTCAGATGGTTTCATATAATTCCAAAACAATCCTCAAATAGAAAAGCATATACCTCAGTACATTTTACAAAAGCATGGAAACAAAGCTTACATGGCCAATAAACTGTCCTCCAAAAACCTTCCCGAACTTTGGTGCATATGGCAAGGTGATGGCTTGAAATAGGTTGACCTACAAGGAGTCGGAATTCAGTAGGTGCAATATTTTGCTATAACCAGCAATGCACAAAAAAAAAGGGGGGGGGAGACCTTACAGGAAAATCCATTAAAGAAATCAAATTGACTCATTGAAGAATTAGCAGCAGTTCCAGCACAGATGAAAAAGTTAATATTAGTTTTTACAAGGGATTAAAAGAAAAACTACAGCAATATTTAGAACAAAAAGAGACACCTACTTTACACAAGAAATACCAAATATGTTATCGTAAATCCACCCATTAATTAACATTCCAGAATCTACATACAGATATCTGAGATAACAGAGCAAACAAGGGCGAAGGCAGATTACACCATCACAGAGATGAGAAGCAGGAGAAGGTGCCAGGTTAAACCAATTAAATAATAAGTCCGTGCAAATTTTTGAAGAAAGTATTAATACTTAGCTGTCTATTGAGTCTAAAGAACGACACAACATATGTTACAGTAAGCACTCATAATAGGTAAAGGTACACATACTTCAATTGGATCCAAATGTAATATGCTTTCCACTGGTGCACAGGTGTCTAGTCTTTCATCTGCATTCCAAATCGATTTTGGTCGCAGCAAACCACAATGTTCTGACGGCAGTACCAAGCAGGTCAGCTGTCCCAAGCAATGTAGGATAAGCAATTAAGCAGAAGTTCGAGTTAGAGGCACTGTTTTCCTCCCTAACAACAAAGTTTATTGGAGAGATATGAACATACACTACCCAAAAGGGAAATAATTAAATTGGAAACTAGTTATTTAGAAGTACACACATGATGTTATTTCTGACATTTTTAGAGTAACTTCTAAACTATCGAAGAGTCCGTTGACTTACTTTATACTATTATTATTGTAAGAAAAGTAGACTATACCTAACTTACTAATGATATATATACTTGATTACATGCTGAAATTCATACTGATGATGTATCCAAAATCTAAGGGGTAAAGTGAGTACCTTCGATGATGCCCTCACATCTACTTGTTGCTCAGATGTTGGAGCACCTACAAAACCATTTACAGTAACTTTCATTATGTATTGGGAAGTCAAATTTGCAGATACAAGAATGTGAACATCAATCCTAAAGGATCATGTGTTCACATCCTAACATAACTAGGGCTACAGCTTACGACTACAACCCAACTAGATAACCAAATCTTCACAAAGGGTACTAAAATAACATTATCAACCTGAACAAGGCCATCTTAGAGCAAGCATACATAGATGATTGGATTAGCTACCTGTCAGCCTGTTCTCATGATTTCAAAAGGCCAAAGGAAGTTTCACAATCCCCGAGTAACCGAGTTAGATTAATGCACGACATCACCAGCTTCATTTTTATTTTACTTCTTACACTAAAACTACATTGCTAAAGAGGACTAAGAGCAATGATACTCACCATTACCAAAATAGTCATAGCGTTTCAAAATGAACTCTGGGCGAAAGTCTTCCTCTAAAAGTCCACAAACTTCAGCCTAAATAGTATGTATGACGAAGAATGGTTAGTAAGCTACTTCAATCCGACAACAGCATTACCAAGAATTACCAAAATTGTCAACGCTCTTTACCGGAAATTACAACTTACCTCCCCTTCCAAAATAAAGTAAACTCCTTCACTTTGTCCATTACGAATAACAAGCTCTCCCTCATCTACAACAGTATTTCAAAACTGATAATCATCAGATGCAAAACACATGTTGCGACACATTCCATAAGTTACATACACATGAACATACTACAGTCCTACGTCGAAAATCAATCACACATCACCCCCACAAAAGCATTCCATAGCACAATTTAGCACATCCAAACGAAACAAAAGCTAAAAGATAACATTCTAAAGTATACAAAAATCAAATACTCCCTCAAATCTGTAACCAATATCAGAGAATAAAACTCACACCCAACCCAAGATAATCTTCATCAAATAGTTAAGCATATGATATGATTCTTCATTAAAGGGATCACATTTAATACAAATTTAGAGTATATAATACGCATCAAATCCTAAAATCAGCAAATCAAATTTAGACCCTTTTTGCCAAATTCCCACTCTACACCCACAAAATCAAGTACATGGTCATGGTAACAAATAAATCCATTAACTTTGCTTCACTACACATTCTAATCAAATTAAAACAACCCAATAAAATTGAGATTATTATACAAAAGAAAGGTAATTCTTCAATAAATAAAATTAAATAATTACCATAATGTTTAATTTTGACAACTTCGGCAATTTTTCTGAGAGATGAACTGGGTAATCTCTGAAGCAGTGGAACTCCACCCAGAAACTCTGCCACTGTAAAAATTCAATTTCAGACAACATTGTTGATCAATCATACAGTAAAAAAAATAAAAAATAACTGTACAGTAAATTATTAATTCATACCCATTAAAATTTAAAGCTACATTTCTATTCTTTATAAGAAAAAACAAGAAATTAATCACCTGATTCAATGTTCATCTTTCTAGAGAAATGACACAAAATTGAGAAGAAAAAAAAGAGTTGGGAAATGTTGAGTACTCTAGAAATTAAAAGCGCTCAAATTTACTAGTAATAAAATATTAAATGTATGCTTGTGATAGTTAAGGGGTGACTCTTTTTAATAATTACTTCGATTTCAACATTTGATTGCGAGTCTGTGAGGATTATATTACTCTAATAAAAGAAGTGTGAACGAGAAGCTACGGAAATAAAGGAAAGGACCCCTCCATCTAATTATTCACGATATTGATAGGTTTATCAATGTGGTCTTCCAAGTTCCAACCAAGAACTCACGTCACATCGCGTTGATATATTATGAAAGTAAACGTGGAGAAATGTTTGGTGATACATTGTGTGTATAGTTATTTACTCCCTCCTGTCCAGATTAAACTTCTCATTCTCTTTTTTAGGGTTTCGACTTTGTCTTTCCCATTCCCAAACTATAAAGTTTTTTGTCGAGTGAATAATTAGGGAGGCAAGATAAAGATGTTGGTGATAATTAGTTTTTAAATTTATCTGCTAAATGAATCATTAAGAATTATTTATTGATTTTTCTTTTGAAGTGCGCAAAAGGGAGCGAGAAGTTTAATCTGGACAGGAGGAAGTACATTTTATTTTCATCAAACAACATTTTCATCAAACTTTTTTGTTTTTAGGTCTGGTAGTTGGTGCGAGTTATTATCGACAATATCTTCTTCACATGAAACTCTTTTTCAATCTAGTTCTATTTACCGATTATGATTTACGTCGACATTGAACATGTTACATTAGTAACAAAATAATGATGCATATTTGTTGAATATGTCTTGCCATGCAAATTCATGTGCTCAATACTAAATGTGCTTTAACAATGTGTTTAGATAATTCATGATGACATTATAATTCAATACATATACGGAGTATAAGGTTGGTTTTTTATTCTGAAGATTCGACAGTGGTTATGGCATATGATTTGGACATCGGAATAAATAATTCAGGAATTGTCTGATATCGTTTTTTGTTTTAAACTAAACCAAAATCCCGTCTCTAAAACTCGGGAAAATTGGTTGTCAAATTTCGGTCGTCAGTTTTGAAGTCTACTATGACTAAATCAAGTCATCTTTGACCTTGTTTGTGCTGGTCCAGCCGTCTTTTGATGGGCCAAGTTTATCCCATTGGGTGCTTTTATGGGCCATCATGTATGTTTTGGGCTGGGGGCTTGAATAGTCTCATAATTGGGCTGTTTGTGGTTGAATATGTCTCTGAAGCCCAAATGAAGACAAATGACACCTCACTAATTACAGTATTTTTGTTGTTGAGTACATTTCTCATCTACCTCTTTTAAGTTCACAACTAATGGTCTTTTAGGAATCTTTCAAGAATGCAAGAGTAGATTCTGTACTAAAATCAATTAGAAAACAACTCCCAGTTGTATGTTTGCTTTGTTTTATTAAATTAACACAAATGTAGTTTTTTTTTTTTTTTTTTTTTAAAGAAACATAATACTATGAACGACATTTTACAATGCAAGTAAAATCCACGCATGAGCTGAATTTAGATATGTACACTTCGTCACTTACTATCCAGTCTTGCATTTCCTTGGTAGCGTTTGATTCAGACCATACCACAAGTTAACATAACCACAAAACCAAAAGAGTATTGATCAAAGACATATATTAGGAAAACCGATTTATATAATACGAATATTTGCCAAAATAAACATAGTCATATAAAATATTTTGCTATTACCAAAATAAACGCAGTCATGTATAAAAAAGTTGAAATATTACCGATTTATATATTTTAAATTCCATTAATTGCCATCTTTATTGCTCAAGTAGACCAAATAATTTGTTCTCATTGTGTCGACTTAAATTCCAGCAAAAATTCAATCATAGAGTTCAATTTGTAGCAGAACAACAAAAACACCCACTTAAACTGTGGACCCAAAGATCAAACTCAAAGGACCCCAAAAAAAAAACTAAGTTACCCACCTCCAAAGTTTTCACCTTTCCTTCAAATTAATCATCATCACCTCAAATTTTCACTTTTTCTTTCCTTTTTTGGGATTCTTCAAACTTCCAGAATCAAACTTCAGCATTACGTTTCTCTGATTTTTTGTGGGTAATCTACTAATCTGTGTTTAGTTGATAGTTCATCTTCTTCTGCAGAAAAAAGCTTGACTTTTCACAGACTTTTCTTTTTGTCTCTTATTACAATTTTATTCAGTAGGAAATTTCCAGGTAAAGTTTCCTCCTTTTTGTTATTTTTTGAGCATATTCCAAACCCCACCAAAAAGTCAAGAACTTTCAGTTTTTTGGGGGGTGTTTATGTTTATTCATCTGTCATTCAACATCAGCTGAAATTTTGAGCAGAAAATTAGGTACCCAGTTCTTTTTATTGTTAAATTTGAGCAGAATTTGGGTAAAATTTCATTTGTTGTAGGAAAATATTGTTTTGTATAGTTTAAGAATTTGGTATGATTGGTGGGGAGTTGAAATTTTAGCAAGAATCTGAATGCTCAGGAAGTTTCTGGTAGTGTAATCGTGATTGTGAAGCTTCTGATTAATCAGTAATCAGTTTATAATTAGTGCAGTAGTTTAAGAATTTTGTATGATTGGTGGGAGTTGAAATTATTAGCTGGAATTTGAATGCACAGGAAGTTTCTGGTAGTAGAATCGTGATTGTGAAGCTTCTGATTAATCAGTAATCAGTGGATAGTTAGTGCAGTAGAAAGGAAAGATGTTATTTTGAGCATTGATGAAATGTCCATAACTTGCTGTCTGCCTGTACTTGAATGTGTATACTGCTTGGCCTGTGCTCGGTGGGCGTGGAAGCGGTGTGTATACACTGCAGGGCATGAGAGTCAGAATTGGGGGGTTTCTACTGCTGAGGAATTTCAGCCTGTTCCGCGGCTTTGTCGTTATATATTGTCTGTGTATGAGGATGATCTTAGAAACCCGGTCTGGGCGCCACCAGGTGGTTACCAGATGAATCCTGATTGGGTTGTGTTGCGAAAAGATTATGATGATACTGGGGGTCAGGTGACCCCTTACATTATATACCTTGATCATGATAATGATGATGTAGTGTTAGTTATTAGGGGATTGACTATGGGTAGAGAGAGTGATCGCGCCATTTTGTTGGATAATAAGTTAGGGAGGACGCCGTTTGATGGTGGGTATGTTCATAATGGGCTCTTGAAGGCTGCCACTTGGGTTTTTGATTCTGAGCGTGAGTTGTTGAGAGATTTGTTGGAGAAGAATCCGACTTATACATTGACCTTTGCTGGTCATTCTTTGGGTGCTGGTGTGGTTGCCTTGTTGACACTTGTGGCTTTGCAAGATTTGGCTATGTTGGGTAGTATCGATAGGAAGAAGATCAGGTGTTACGCAATGGCTCCTCCAAGATGTATGTCCCTCAATTTAGCTGTGCGATATGCAGATGTTGTCAACTCGGTTGTTCTTCAGGTATAACCATTTTGCTTTTCGCTGTATAGTTTTACTTCACTGAATGACTGAAATGAATCTGAATCAACAGGACTATTAGTGTATAGCTGTAGGGTCTGAGGTCTAATTTATTCCCTTCAATATCTAAGAAAAACTTGAACTTTGTTGAATTTCTTCTACTCTTCATATAGGGACATACCTATATAGCCTTCGAGTGTAATGACTTGAAAATGTATGCATAACATTGAGTGGTCACAACTTCTCTATCAGACCTTGGCTAGTGCCAAGTCTTTTCTTATTGCCCGATTTAACTTATTATATCTGTATTGTACATCACACCATTTGGGAAATTGTTTTTGTTGACAGGATGATTTCTTACCTCGGACTACTGCTACTTTGGAAGATGTTTTCAAGTCACTTATCTGGTAAAGAGCTAGTATGTCTTAAGACTCCATATTGCAATCATGTCTGACATTCTTAACGGATTTACTAAAATTAACATATCATTAGACTGAACAAAGCTAATGTGCTTGTAATGATACTCTAATCTAGAAATCTCCGCCTTCAAAGGAACATTTGCTTCATTTGTAACTAGTCTCCTCCCCAAGCGAGTAGCCTTGTTAATCATTGATGTTTTTGAATTCTTAATTCTTGGACTCTGCCTGTGTACTAGTTAATATATTATACCTGATGAAGTGAAAACCTAGTAATTTTATTTTTTCGTGAAAAGAAAATTTATTTCAGGTGGGCATTGTGCATATTCCTGCATTATGGGTATTTTGTAATAAACTTTGATGTTGTTCTTGAAAAGTGCAGATAATGGGGAGTGTTCTTTTCTATAAAAGTGGGCTTTACTGTTTTCAATTCTGGACTTGACTCACTATTTTCTATAATTATTTTCAATCCACAATTTCAGTTGTGTGTCTGGTTATAGTCCTACGATCTATAACTAAATATGTACCATTCAGCATATGGATTTCAGTCTGCCGTGCGTGTTATTAACCTGTCTTCTATAACTATGTACCATTCAGCAAATGGATTTGAATTAGATTGAACTCACTTTGTGTATGTTTAACAGTCTGCCGTGCTTGTTGTGCATAATGTGCTTAAAAGACACCTGCATGATGGAGGAAAAGATGATTACAGATCCAAGACGGCTGTATGCGCCGGGCCGCCTGTATCACATTGTAGAAAGAAAACCCTGTAGGTATGTCTGACTGAGGTTGCTTTCCCCACTCAATTAGTTAAAATTGTCTCCTTACAGATGCTTAAATCCATAATCAGAACAGCATACTGATTTTTTAATTAATCCAAGTATATGAGGTTGCTTGGTCTTGGGAGAAATTAGAACTTTACTAATATATGAGTTTAGGCTCCAAAACGATTTACATACACCCAACAGAACATTATCATTACCCATCACCTACTGTAATCCATCCACGATTGTCATTGTATTTGCTAGTCTGTGATGTCCAGTTGCCTGCATTCAGAGTCCTACCGTCCTAATCGGTTAAGACTAGCAGAGAGATGTGATTTGGTCTGATAGCAAAATGAAGGTTCATAACAATCACAAGTAACTTGCCCCCCCCCCCCCAAAAAAAAAAAAGCTTTGCATGTGCGACCTTCCTTATGCTGAACAAAGGGGGCAAAGTGTCTGAGTTCCTGACTTCACGATGCTGGTTGGTTTGATGGATTCTTTGGGAAGCGGACCATTTGTGTGCTTGCGTCATTACTGTAGTACTCTGTGAGAACATCCAGCCAAATCCAGCATATTTGATTCAATCCTTGGACCCCCCACCCCCTCCTGTAGAAGGACCCAAGGATTAAGAAGGAAGGAAAAGTGAGAATTGGTTTCCAGTATACCTGTTTCTAAACGCCTTTTTTTTGGCAAATTGGTTATCTAAACCTTCTTATTGGTGTCACAGGTTTCAAAGGTTACCTCCGTCCGTGAGAACAGCGGTTCCCGTGGATGGAAGATTTGAGCATATCGTCATATCCTGCAATGCCATTGCTGACCATGGGATCATTTGGATAGAAAAAGAATCCCAAACTGCACTTGATGTAAGTCTCTCTACTCCTCGTAGAGGCGTTGTTTGATAAAGTGCCATCTTACTATGTTTATGTCTAATATTTTTTCACCATCTGAGAATTGAAATCCAAGTTCTCCATTTGTTACCAAGTCTATATGTACCAAGCCTAGATTTTTAACCTTGTTATGATCACTTCGAGTCGAAAAGCTTGAAGATCCCGATTTGTCTTATAACTTTAATGTCATTCATCATGACTGCAGCTGATGGTGGAGAACGAAGGTGTGATGGAGATTCCACCAAATCAAAGGATGGAACGGCAAGAAAAGCTTGCGAGAGAACACAATCAGGAGTATAGAGAAGCTCTGGAGAGGGCTGCGGCTTTGGAGGTTCCTCATTCTTATCTATCCCCATATGGAACCTTCAATGATGTCGAGACTGGGGTAAGACTGAGCAGATCATCTGGGGAAGGGTCACTAGCATCGTCTAGATGGAGAGATAGCTGGGGCGATTTTGTTGGACGCCTTTTTGAGAAAGATGAGTCTGGACATATGGTACTTAAGAAATAAATTTGCTTATTTGCTGTACATCGCAGAAATGCCACACTCAGTGATATTCACCCACATCCATTGTTTATTCATATTCCATTACTGTGAATATTAGGAGTTTCCGTAATCAGTAGAAGGGTTCATGTCGGAATTGTTGTCTGACCGATTTTGGGATCGTAGTGGTCAAAATTCAATCCTTTCGCGATACCATTGTAAATTTTGTCACTTGAATCACCTGCAGAGCAGGTTGATGTAGAGTTGAGTTTCCCAGTAAAAGAGCCTGTAAGACATTCATCTTTACTTTTTTTGACGGTCTGTATGACATTCATACTCAGCAGTCTTAGTACCTATTATTCGCAAAAGTTGTTGCAGCAGGTATGTCTTTGCAAAATACTTGTTTTAATTTTAACAGGTAGTCCGCGATTGATGTCAGGCTTCAGCTCCTTTCAGTCTTTCAGTGTATGAGCTACGGCTCCATGACCGTTTTCATACAATCTGGGAAACAAAAATTGGAGCCATGGCGAAACTGGAATATTAGAATCCGTACTCTGTTTGATCCTGGAGTAAGCCCTGTTATATGGCAACCAGAGTACTTAATTGATCCTGCAGTATGTTCTGTTATACGGCAACTCGCCACAGTAAGACATCTGACATCTTCGTGGTGGACTGATAGTCCTTATACAATCCGAAACACCCTATTTTTCACAGAGGGGAGAATGATGGTCAGCTAACCCGAGGGAGGTTCGAGTTGCAATCAATAGATAAATGCACCATGGCACTCTTCAATTAGATTAGACCCAGTTGTCATTGTCAAACAACAGCTAAAACCTAAAAGCTAGCTGGGTCAGCAGCTTTACATTAGCCAATTCATGTACAATGGAGCTTGTCTAGGATATACATTCCGGGATCATATATTCAACCTCTATGACGACTATACAAAATCTGCATCATGAATCACTTTCTGCAAACGATGTACGATAATTAATCTTCAATTATATCTGAGGATCAAGAACTGCTTCTCCTGCAATACAGAAGTAAAAAATATATTAGATGTTGGCTTCTGAAAGTGCATTGCAGAGAATACAATATCGCAAAACTAACATCTCATCCAATGTTGGGTCAATCAGGTTATGACTTCCATATTCAAAAGTGTGGAATGTGCTGATCCTCGACCACGGGTTCTACCTAAAACATCTGTTACGAAGAATAAGCAAGTTATTGTTTATCGGGAAGGCAAGTTACTGAGGTTTCTGCTGTAGATTTTTCACATAGAACTAAGGTCCCTTTATTTAAGTTTGTGTTCCCCCAATTTATTCCCCTTTGGAAAATTCATGTGGTATGGAACAGGCAAAACAGTATGATGGTGATAGCATCCAACAAGAAATTTTAAACTCCCCCTAATATAGCCAACAACAACATCAATCCAGTGTATAAGAAGCTCTTGCTTATGCCAAGGTAAGGGGTGATAGATGTATTCAACCTCTACTCCTATGTTGAAACATTAGTGAAAACGGGTTACAACAACCTTACCATGCATTTTCTTGACAAATCTTTCGAACTCCATAAGATTATGTCCTTCCATGAGTTGGGAGTTAAGCCTGTGGTATGAAAATGATACCAAGTGCCGTCCATCGGGATCATCAAAAGGCTTTGCATTTTCGAGTATTTTGTTATATGCTTCTCTATTATGGCAAGGAAGAGAATTCTCACTGCCAACAGCAAGGGAAACATCCCATGCAGCGTTCAGCACCTACAAGATAGAACATGGGAATAAAAATTCCCAAAAGTTACTGTTTTGGACATTTTGGAACTTGTATGCATATTGGGGAAACTAAGAGCCACGGGAGTGCAAGATCTCATTTAGGGGGAACAAAAAGTGAAAAGTAAACAATATAAGGCGTTTCATACTTGCCAGACCACCCCTTCCGGGTCTGCTAATCCCTCTGAGTAATCTCCAAGATGGCCTGACATTCCTACTTCTGCAGTAGAGTAGGCCAGCGCCGCCCCATGCTTTTTTAACATGGACATCACTGCAGCATAGCCATCACGATTGCATGGGTTGTAAAAGCCTGCAGTCAATTCAGCTGCATGACTAGCAGTCTTGTACCACCAATGTATACTTGATAGCTGTTGGACATTAGATTTGAGTGAAACATCAGGCTATAGGTAGTTCAAAAAGATAAAAACTAACTTGGTAATAGAAGTGGCAAGGGCAACCCACCTTTGCAGCAATGCAGGTTCCCTCGAAAGCTAACTTGGCCATGGAAAGTATCTGGTCACCATGGTCAACTAAGACACGAGAATACCAGCCAAGAAAAAACCTCCCATAATAGCCATCATAGTCACCTCCATCACAGAAAAAACCAGTCTCATTTGGCCGTGAGTTGTAGATACCAGCATTAATTGGTGGATTACCCCAGAAGGAGTGTCCTCTGGCCTCTGCCGCCTTCCGTAAGCTTTTCAGTAGATAATGATCGTAACACTGCCAAGCAGGGCACAGACCTAGAGATTAGATTTATACCAATCACAACAGATAATGCATCAATGGAGTCACATGGGGAAGGGAGCAGCCACCAGGTACGAAAATGCAACAGTGAATGGAAATATCGAAGTAAAACAGAATTATGTGCCCAATATTTTTCAAGTCAAAATATTCACAATTCATAGAGAAATCCTTGCCAATATTTCAATGCATGAGAAACAGAAACGTAATAAATAAGTGTGAGTCTCAATAAAATGGTCTTCCATAAGGGACATCATGCAGCTAAGAAAGACTCAACCAGCATCTAGTTGTAGTGGGAGTGGAAAGGTAGCTAAGCAAGCAGTTTCCATCTCAGTATCATGAATTCATACCCGTAATATCTCTTATTTTTTCAGTGTCAAAAGAATCATTGCATAAATTTGATCAAAATTAGTAAAAATAAGTGTAAACAATGTGTCATTAGCAATAGCTTCCAAAAGCTTCTGACCCACGCCACCAAATGCTCAGTGGAAGTGTGTTTCCTAAACCAACTTTTACAGAAATCGCACCATATACAAAGGAAAACATTTAAAGGACATATCAGAGTCTAACTTGAGGCTCATTTCTAGAAGATATCCACATCAAAGTGGCCTAGAGAATCACGATTTTATTAGCTGAAGTCCTAATGAACATACAATTATAAACTTGGCAAGATATTTCAGATTTACAAGAGGGTTGGTAGACAAAAACCTGGAATTCTCCAATGCCAGGGTATCTCCAACCATGCTTAATCGGGTAAGAAGGGTATCTCAATTCTCCACACGGTCCAAGTCCCACTTCAATCATTGAAATAATACCTTCTTCAAAGAACTCATCAAATTCTATCCGGAAGCTCCGCATGAAGTCAAAGTAGACCTGCAGCATATAAACTTGGCTATAACACCCAAAAATATTACACCTTCTCTCACCACTCACCCCTCCGGAGAGAAAAAACTTCCTAAGCTACATCAAATTGGGGGTTGTCAGTCCTACTGAACAAGCAGTTGGGATAGTGATGCAAAGGAATTGTGAATGGACAAAACAAACTTTAGCATATTTGGACATGGAAGTGGGGGGTTAGCACGTAGCTCTGATCTAATACAGAGTCAAATGAGAATTATTCTGCCCAAACAGCCAGATTGAAATAGAATTTGAGAATACCTCAAGAGCTGTTCGGCCTCTAAGAACCCGTTCCTTGTCAATTCCCCATGAGAGACATTCAGGGTTTTGCCGTCCCTCTCTATCAGTGAAGAAGATGTTAGGGTTAGTACGGCCAATTTCTGCCACCCAGAGAGGCAACGGAATGCATACATCATCGAGAAAGTTGCCCCCACATTCATGAAATGACATTACAACCTGCCAAGGCAAACACAATACTATAATTAAGCTCCACATTGCAAAAGAGAACGACTTGCAGTCGTGTTAAACATATCTAATTCGAGATTCTTCTCTTGTGTAAACTAAAAGTTCACTATTTAAGCCTGAAGCTCCCAGTCATCTTGATCTAATTTCATTTCTCATCAAAGAGAAAAGGCATTGATGATACCCTGATGCATACATTCCCTATAAATAGCTTATCTAACTTCAAGAATTGGACAAGCCGTAGAAGAGCATAACTTCCACCCCAAGTAAGACTACTGGTGCATTTTTTGTAAACCCAATTTAACTAGTGACGGTTTCCAACACCAACACCACCCTGAAGGTCGAAAACAAAACCACATAACAAGAAGAAAGGTGAAAGGAAATGCTCTTTTCTAGACCAATAAAAAGGGCAGCCCGATCGCACATTGGCGTCCAAGCAAAGCGAGGGTCGGGGGAAGGGTCCCACGACAAGGGTGTGTAGAGGGCAAGCCTTCCCTTGTCACTTTTTGGACAAGCGGCTGCTCCGAGGACTTGAAACCGTGACCTATCAATCACAAAGCAACACCTTTACCGGTGCACCAAGTCTTTATTCTAGACCAATGGTGCGACTAAAATGACGTAAAGGACTTGAGCTCTTTGATTGTTACCACTAGCAGCCCTTTATCCTAGCAAAAGGGGGAGTACAAGATAACTTTGACTCACAGGTAATACATGCATGTGAGCTGAAAAGAGCCAAGGGCACAATAAACTAGCCATCACAGAGACACAGACTATTCTGTGGTGCTTATCATTTGACTCGAGCGATTATTTAAAGGAAGTGGAAGAACTCGTTTTCTTTTTCTAGAATTCAATTTCAGTTTGGACCAACATCAGTAAGGGAAAGGGAAAAAAGAGTGATAAAGCAAAACAAACATTGTCCTATCTTTTCATCAACCTAAATTACCTGTAACTTTAGTTTGAGATCTCTTACAATCTGGAACAGTCTTTTGTAACCACTCCAGTTATACTGCTGTGGTGCATGTGCTTCCACCACTCCCCACCAACAATCAACCTTAACACCGTCAAGATTACCTGATTTCAAGGCCCTAAGCTGCTTCAGCAGCCCATCAGGATCCGTAAGCTCACACTTCATATTTATGACCCCTAACTGCAACAAAATCCAAGGAAATCTCGTATTCATTTCTAAATATAGAAATGTTTAAGGATTCTAACTAATCAAATCCAATGAATGCATCGTAGTTTTCGACAAATGAAACATGAGAAACGGATCAAGCTTATAACATATGACATATTCATTGTAGTGAAGGGGATTACTCACCGGTAACATCACATAAACTGGAATGTAAGGAGTGCCAGCAAAGTCATGCTCACTTAGCTTTGAGGATGGATCAACAACCTATCATGCTCAAACAAGAGGAAGGTAAGATTAGCAGCAGAAAGTAAAGGCGGGTCACAGAATAACTTTTGCATTACTGAATGCCTGCGTGTGCTGAATTAGTTTTATAGATATTTTTCGAGCAAACATGGATACGTAACTTAAGCCTAAAAAATTTATCCTTAAAAATTAGGCAAAGGTGCGTTAAAAAAGTGGTTTTTTCATCTATATAATACTAAGATGCTTTGGAAGTGACCATTAAACATCTGTAATCCAATTACTTTTATCTCCCCCTTCTTATCTTAAAAGGGAAGCATAATACCGTCTTCTGGTACATAAATCAGAATTTGTTACGATAACCAGTGAATAACAAAAAGGTTAATGAAATAGAAGCGGAGAGAGCAATGCACCTTGTTGTTATCAGCAGTATCCAAAGAGCTACTTATAGGAGCAGTATTGTCTGTCCCTTCGACCCTGGAGGATGTATGCGAATGTTTAGTGGAAGATACATCATAAGGAGATGTAACTGGGACAACAACACCTTTCATTTGACATGAATTATAGTCCACTGAACTTTGATAGCCAGTGTAAACTTCTTTGAATGAAGGAGTCTGAGTCAGCTTGGGCAAAATTGGTGGAGATGATGTAGCTGCTGGCGTTGAGGTATCGCCAGAAGCTCTCGAGCCCTAATTAAATGAAAGCATAATCAAGTTCTTACTCTCATTCACACATTATGAAAACACGCTATGTCCATTCACGTATGAAACTCAGTAATAGAAGATATAATCATGCAGCCATTCACTCTTTGTTTCTTACTATAAAAACTAAATCCAGATATTAAAAGTATAATATCTCACATGCTACACTAATATAAACAAACAATAACTTGAAGCTACTAACTGCATAATGTGAACTGAAGGAAACAGTACCCTTTACTCCTTTAATACCTGCGATTGTGAAGGATACGTAGTACCATCTTGAAGCACAACCCACCCAGCTTCTCTTGCCAAAGCTGCTATTACATCATTAATATCAGCCCTGACCCTAAGATTGTAATTTCCATGACGTCGAAGTCCAGCCAAGATCCTTGCAGTAATGGCCCTCCGATGACGTTCCCGTAGCTTTGTTCTCTCTCTTTCCTCTACAGGTCTCAACCTCTTCCCACCTCCTCCCTGGCTAGATGACTGTTCTTGTAATTCGGAATGATACTGAAACTGATTGTTGTCGCCTCCATCCACACTAACCATCACATTTCCAGAACTGCTCTTCCCTTTTTCTTCATCATCCATCTCCATCTCTTCCTCATCACCATCTTCACTCGTTCCAATCAATTTCTGCATATCTGTCGCCATATTCATCTTCCTACGACTCTACAAACACAAAAGGAGCAATTTTTTCGTGATAATAACTTCAATAAAATCATTCATCTCAACTAACACCGTCATTCTTTCAAGCAGCACTCCCCCATAAACCCGGAAAATTTCAACCACCCTATCAACACGCCTCAAGGTATAAAATGCACACCTCCTCGCGCAACCTGGAAACCGACCCACCGATCAAAATGCGAAATACAACATTTTTAACATTGCATCAAAGTGTGAGATACAACATTTTTTACATGTTCCAAAGTTACAGGCACAAAATTTCAACTTGATAAAAAAAACACTACATAATAAACAGTATAAAAATTCTTAGTGTGGTTAAGTACGGATTTTTATGTGAAATTTAACACTCTCCGATAATTATGAACCCTAAAATCCTAATTTAATTACTTCAAATATCATTGTCAGGAAATTTGAACAAAATTAGTCTAATTTTTCATAATAATTTCCAAACATTGATAGATAATATATCAATTTTAACCTAAGAATTTAATCAAAATTACAGAAATAGCATGATAAACAGATAAATTCAGTATTATTACAGCATAATTTGAAACCCTAAAATTTCATATGACGATCCTAGAATTGACATACCTTCAGAAAACGACGGCGTTTTGGGAAAAGAATCGCCGGTGAAAGATGAGACTGCCGGAGATTCCGCGATCGGTGGCGTATTTCCGGAGAGAATTCCGGCGGAAGAGAGAGAAAGAGTAAAGGTTGGGCGTAAAACGTGCGAGCATGTGAAGGAGGTAGGAGGATGTGAGTTTCACGCGTGTGGAGAGTTAAAGCGTGTCAAGGAGAAGTACTATCACGTGTTTTGCTTTTTGTCCCTCGCACCACACGTGCCTTGTCATGACTCATTTGTTTTTGTAGTTTGAACGTAGACGAGTAGCTAATATTAGGGGGAGAAAATGATTATGTTCTACGGTGACGGAGTATAGACTAGTTCGACTAATCATGGTCTATTTAACGTGTGTAACGTGTGTGTGTAAACACTCGTGTGTTCATGGATGACTAGTAACGAGTGTGTATGCTGCGCCATATCGGGGTTCGCACACACGAGCACTCGTGTAGTCGTGTGTTTCAGATAGGCTGACTAGTCATATTGTACAAGATCATCATATGTGAGCAGTACTCAACAAAGTACTAGCATCATATGGAGTCATGGAGATACAGAGTATTGCCATTTTAGCATGAGAATGCGGAAACAATGGCTTCTGAAAGACTGAACTTGACATCATAAGACCAATGTAACTTGGTCCGCATCTGTTTGACATTTTCACATACAAAGTAGCGATTTCTAAGGTCATTTACATCCTACAGGTACATAGATTCTATAGAGGAAGTGTAAACCTATACCGGGTTATAGACTTATATGGTACAATGAAAACAGGAAACGGACAAGGTTGAGGAATGCTATATTTTGGTTCGTTCAGGATAGGGTCTTCAGTCCTCAACATATCCGCCCAGGTGCTAGGACAATGGCTCAGCAGCGAGGAGCACATTCATGTGCTTTAGCTCGATGTATGGAGTGGCCGGTTTTGGCCCTTCAAGATGAGATGAAGATCAAAGCATGAGTTCAGGTTCAAGTTCCTCCTCAATTTCAGCAGATGGAATGTCCGCGGCTACATCAAGATCTGGTACTGACTCACCTGTAAAAGGAACTTCAAAACATAAACACTCTGGTTCTTGCAGAAGGCGATTGAAAATGCTAGGGAAGGAAAAAAATGCAAAGAATTAACATAATGTGTCAGCATTAACATTGTTCCATGGAACTAAGGTCCTAAATCGAGAAAAATAAGTGTATCCACGCCTCTACCACCCCAGTCAATTCTGCTCCACTTAATCTCCCTTCTGGCCCAACATGCATGACATTAAAAAAACATTGAGGTAAATGAAAGCTTAAAGCCCTACTCAAATCACCGATTCCTGTAATCAGCTACAATAATTGTCATCTGATTTTGATGTAGTGTTAATAAGTTGACTAGTGCGTAATTAATAAACGATACTAATGAATGGGCAAGTTTTCGTACCATGCATTCTCTTGACAAATCTTTCAAACTCCATCAAGTTGGATTCTTTCATGAGGTCAGGGTTGAGCCTGAGATAGGTGAAGCAGGAAAGATGCTTCCCATCAGGATCATTTCGGGGCTTTGAATTTTCCAGTATCTTATTGTAGCCGTCTCTGTCATAACATGTAAGAGCATTCTCACTGGCGACAGGTATGCAAGCATCCCATGCAGCATTCAGGACCTAAAAATCAGGAGTATATTATGGGGATCAACTTCAAAACAGCAGAAGTATCCAAATCGCAACGCGACGACTGGAAAATTCATTGATGACGAATTATAGAGGACCAATGCAAAAGAGCAACAACGATGTTATCACAATATACTCCGTATGATCTACCACTAAGTGTGCAGGAATTTCTCGTCAAATACTCAGATTTTTACTCAGATCTACCCTTGTGGTGGGACCCTTCCCCGGACCCTCGCTTAGCGGGGACGCCAATGTGCACCGGGCTGCCCTTCTACTCAGATTTTTAAAGTTTTGCAATATATGCATCAATGTCACTGTCCAAATAATACTTTTAGTAGTATTCACTACTCCATATTTTCTCTATTTGCATCAATTTCAGTAAAAAGTCTGACAAACAGACCTATCTTTTTGACACAATTTGGTCAAACATGCATTAATGCATTATGGCAGAGCTATGACTTATATGGGGGATATATCGTAGCAATCTACTGCTAGTAAACAAGTACATCTAGAATATCTTCACGTTGGATGGCTGAACTTTTTACTAATGCCATACATTGTCTATGAATAGAATCCTGGTGCCTTAATTGAACTTACTTCTCTCCATGGCATCCGTTACTTGAAAGAAAACCCTTTTTACTAGTCGCCAGACAGAGGTACATAATTCGCATGTGAAAGCAAATTCTAGCAATTGCTTACCTGCCAAACCAACCCTTCAGGGTCAGCCAGTGCCTCTGGATAGTTCTCGTGCTGGTCCAGCGTGCGTAATTCCACGCATGTAAAATTCAGAGCAGCTCCATGCTTCTTGAACATTGCTGCTATCGGCGCATAGCCATCACGGTTGCATGGATTATAGAACCCAGCAGTCAATTCAGCAGCATGACTGGCAGTTTTGTACCACCAGTGAATACCTGACAGCTGTTGACCAGTTTAAACTTCCTTACTTCGAACATTACTTTGCACTCAAAAACAGAACTGCATGTTGTCTAAGGATTGAAAAGGGATACAGCAAAAGAAATTTTGTGACTTTAACATTGCTTTTTCACCTTTGCAGCAATGGAGGTGCCTTCGAAAGCTAAGTTTGCCAAGCCAAGCACGCGATCTCCATGATCAATCAGAACTTGAGAGTACCAGTTCAAGAAGAATCTACCATAATAGCTGTCATAGTCACCACCATCACGGAAAAAGCCTGTCTTGTCTGGACAAGAATTATAAGTTCCTGCATTGTCAGGCACCCTTGCCCAAGACAGATGTCCCCTAGCTTCCGCAGCCTTCTGCAAACTCTTCATTAAGTACTTGTCATAGCACTGCGTAAGAATGTGTTGAACCATGTGAGCATACAGTTTCTCGATACAATTCATAGATATTAACTGAAGATCAGATCACTGATTGACCAATAATCTACGCCCTAGTAGCAACTCTTACAAGTAATTTGCAGAACTTCAGATGTTTCAAGGTCTAATTTTCCCGGGGGGCGGGGGGGGGGGTGGGTGGGGAATGTAGCCACTTTTTTTTACCTGGAATTCACCAATGCCGGGAAACTTCCAACCATGCCTTTCAGGGTAGGATGGATACCGAAGCTCCCCACAGGCACCAAGGCCCACCTCAATCTCACATATGGTTCCACTCTCGAAGAACTCGTCAAATTCTACACGAAAGCTCCTCATAAAATCAAAGTAGACCTGTCAAGAAGAGGTTTCAAAAATCAGTGGTCGATAGCAGTAAATCTAAAACTCTACCAATCATCTTCCTACTACATCCAGAGAAAAGTGACTCCTGAGAATCGACATCTAAGTAGTTGAACACAAGCGATTAAGAAGTTTAGCTGAAACTACTAAATGGTGCAATACCTCAACAGCAGTACGCCCTCGTAAGACACGTTCTTTGTCTATACCCCATGAGAGGCACTCAGTATTGCGCAAACCTTCTTGATCTGTGAAATAGATATCACGATTACTTTGACCTATCTCTCTAATCCATCTTGGGAGAGGGATATTCACATCATCACCAATATTTCCTCCACACGCATGAAAAGACATAACAACCTACATAAACAGTGCAAACCTTTTGAGCTTCTACGTTGACTTCACGACAAAACTGTGAATGAAGAAGCTTAAACAATCACTTTGCCATGACTTTGTCAGGGCAAGTTACATGCATTTGTGCTGATTACTGAGTCCATGAGTATGCTTTCCATAACAGGACGGAAAAATATTACAGTCAGACTTTATAGTCTGATCAATCTTCAAGTCTACCCATATTATGAATTAAGTTATGAATGATCATCACTTCACATGGCCATATCCAGAACATTCTCAGACACACCTGTTAATATAGAAATTGCTAAGGTATTAAACCAGCAATGCAAAACGCATTGCGTGAGGGGGCGTTTTAAGGTAGTAAACTTATTACCTTAACAGAAATCATCATGAATGATCATCAAGAACGTATTGAGAATACATTCAGACACGCCTAGTTCAAAAAGTTGTTTAAGAATACCTGACTTCCCCATTTAACATACCCGGAAGGCCAAGATATACATAGCCAGACCACAAGAATTCGTTAGGAGTCAAATAACAACATATTGAGCGGACAACGACCACACGCAGGTACAGATGGATATAGGAATGTGGAATACCTGCAATTTAAGTCCAAGAGCTCGCACAATTTGAAATAGACTCCTATAACCACCCCAGTTATATCTCTGGGGAGCCTGTGACTCCACTATTCCCCACCAGCAATCAACCATGACACCATCAACATTAGTGGATTTCAAGATTTTGAGTTCTTCCAGGATTCCAAACGGATCCACCATTTTACAATTCATGTCGATGATACCTAACTGTGACCATGGGAAGAAAAAAGTTTGTCAAATGGAGACATTAATGTATACTGCACTTACTGGCAGTATCAATAATTAGCAACAGCAATTTAGCTCTATGCACTGCAACTTACTGGCAGCATCACATAAACAGGAACGTAAGGGGTTCCAGTAAAATCGGGTTCTGGCAGCCTTGGGGTTGTTTGTACAGCCTGAAATCAGTAAACAACAGTTATCACAAGTGCAAGTAAATACAAATAAGCATCTCCAACCCAGATGGCAACCAGATTTTGAGAACTGTCAAGTGTGTACTATTGCAGAAGTTGACACAACAAACTAGGAACACACTAGCACACTATCATGGTAAAGAGAGTTATCGGGCTACAATGCCTGATACGGATCAGTGTGACGTTCTGAAAACATGAAAAAGCCGCACAGAAATATTCCATCATAAAGCATTCGACGACATCCTAAACTTCATCTATAGGTAAAAATGGATTCACATTATCATCATTACAAATTCACATACTAACATACATGATTCAGAAGTTCACAATCACACATAATAATTCTTTTTGGTACATCGAAGCTGCTAATGCTTCTGGGGGTGGAGAAATGAGGAGTCGACCCCGGAACAACCCCCAGACACATTGGTTTCCTAACCACTAGGCCAAAAAAAAAAAAAAAAACCTTCATCCTCTTACGATCACAAACAATATAATCAGCGAAATTTGTCCATCTCATAATCTAAGAACACCAAGCTCTACAATAATTACCATCCCATGTCACATTTGTTCAAAAAGTCTCCACCTTTATGGGGTCTAACTCTTAGCTCATGCAAACTTCAACAATAAGCTCAATCCTAATCTCACATTTCACATCAAATTTCACCAACATAATAAAAAACACCAAACTTGCTAAACACTCTACAAATTAAATCTTTACATTTAGTCCATAATTCCCACTAAATTCTTAATCTTTTGTCCCAAAAAATGAAATTGTAAAAAAGAAATTAACCCAAAAAAATTGATTAAAAATTTACCTCATTTTCTTCTTCCTCATCCTCATTACTGCTGATAACAACAGCTGCGTAATCCTCAATTTTCTCTCCTGCATCATCAATTTTAGCGCGCAACCGAGTCAAGTTCCTCGACAACCCGTGACTCGCCCTGAGTTGAATCGGGCCGAGTTGAGGAGCGGGACCCACTAAGCTGCTCCACTTCCAATGGCTGCTGCCACTCAGAGTAGCTAGAGTGGAGCAAAACGACGTCGTCGCCATGTTGATCAGCCACTTTGGGAGTGGAGAAAAGAGAGGAGGAGAGAGATATTAGCGGGGGTTAAGGAAATCTGGCGCGTTGAGATAACCGAGGAAGATGCCATGTGGCGTAATCTGGACCGTTTATATTGTGATCATGGAGATCTGTGGGAGAAGGGAAAAAAAAGGAGAAAGCGCCGTCTGTGGGGATCGAACCCACGACCACGTGGTTAAAAGCCACGCGCTCTACCTCTGAGCTAAGACGGCTACTTGCTCATGAATGTTATCATTTTATATATAACCACTATCACACGCATCTATTCGACCCGTTCAATGGATATTTGGATCCGAATTGCAGTCTCGGAATCAGATTTCTGCCTCACACTATGTCATCTTTCATCAACTTAATACCTTTTGCATAAAAATTTCGAATAATATTTTTTGTGTCATTTATTAAAGGTTGGTAGGTTTACAACATCCTGTAATCCATATGTTACGTCGAACATATACAAATTACAAATCATACATCATGCTTATTAATCCGTATAAGGTTGTTTCACCGACGTTGTTATGAAAACAAGAGTTTCAAGGTCAACTTACTAAGTTAATAAATCTCAAAATGGTTCTTTAACTAGAATTGTTTTTATCCATTGTTATTTCAAGGTCAATTGCTTGTTTTTCAGCTATTTCAGTGCCTAATTTGAATCACACTTGAGGTCAACTTTTGCCAATATCACACGCTCTAATTTCCATTCCTCATGTGTATAATAAGTGGTTTTAGACTTGTTGCCGTTATGAACACATATGAATCAATAACCATGCATCATGTACAATGTCTAATTGTCAAACTACAAAACGTGTATTATGTGATGGTCAAAGTGATTAAAGAATAAACGTATTTAAAGAATGTAAATACGACTAAAAAATTATCTTATGATAGAGACTCGACTAGAATCCCTTGATGACAAGACACAATAACTACCTAGTCTTAAAGAGCGTATACAACTCTTAAGTATAAGTTCGTAATTTAGCCAACATACCACTATATTTTGACAAGCTTACAATAACAAAGTCAAATTATACACATAACAGGCAGTATATATATACGGAGTATGAGGTAATGAACTCATTTTGCATGAATATAACACAGTTATTCTCAGTTATTTTGGGCTGTATGTACTTTAAGATTCAAAGTGTATGATGATAACTGCCGATGGTCAAGAAAGACGACCGTTGCCGGAGTTACGAAAACAGCTAGCTATGATGGTCAGGAATACGCAATGGAGCTATGCAATATTATGGACTGTGTCATCAACTGATGCAGGGTATTTGAGTAGTTCTCTATTTCCTTATGGCTGTCAATCAGTATAAAAATTACCTACAATAGTTTACAAATAATTGAAATTGGCAAAAAGTACGTTAAAGTAGTTCGTGTAAAAGAACCATCTCAACCAAATGTCGATAACTGGTCCAATCGGTATAAAAAAACACTTGCACATACAATAGTCGTAGCTTAAAAAACTGTTCATTTAGAAGTAGCTCAGCTCAGACTGTTCCATCAAATTTCTGCAGGGTGATCAAATGGGGAGAAGGGTATTATAATGGCGAAACGAGGACGGGTAAAACAACCAAGTCTCAAGATGTAGACACCTATCTTTGGGGGTTACAAAGAAGTGAGCAGCTGAAAAAGCTGTATGAGGCACTCTTAGAGGGTAAACTTGAGCAAGAAAAGAAGAAAACTATTGTCTCTGCCACCTTGACTGTAGAAGACCTGTCCGAAATGGAATGGTTTTACTTGGTTTGTATGTCCTACACTTTCAAATTCGGACAAAGGTAAAACACTCCATCTCGTACACCAACAATACGATTTTTAGTCCGACCTCAAATCATTTTGGGACTAAGGCTTCGCTGTTATTTTGTTAATCTTATAGCAAAACAGATGACAGGAAAGTAACAGTATCAACTAATTCTCTCTTAACTTTAATGATATACTAGTACATAGTTAGATACGCGTAACAGTTTCATGTAAACAATTTTAGTCTGACCTTGTACTCCCTTTCTACTGAAAAATTATCAGTTTGCCGGGAAGGGCAATTGCAACCGGTCAGCATATCTGGCTATGTGGAGCTCAGTCTGCAGACAGCAAAGTATTTTCTCGCGCTTTACTGGCAAAGGTTAGACCTGAAGCGTAAGAATCTGTTTCACATCTGTCAGTTTCGATTCAATCATAGCTAAGCTAACTCAAGAGCGTATTTCTGTTTCCTGACTGTGGCTGCTCCACAACAATTTTGTACCTAGCAGAGCGCATTAGTACAGGTATGCTCATCTTTTTACCTACCTAAAGATGGCCTTGTCATTTTGAACCACTGAATTCTAGTCCCTGAATGACTGGCATAATCTGGTACCGGCCTTGCAGACTGTTATTTGTTTTCCACATATAGGCGGGGTGATTGAATTCGGTTCAACAGACCTGGTAAGCTATACAGTACAAGGATAGATATACAGATACCGATTACTTGATAATGCATCAAATTTTGCCACAGTTTTTTAGGACTTCTGTCTAAATTGAATGACTGCAACAATTTTTTGCATGCCAGATACCTGAGGACTTGAAGCTCATTGAACGTATAGTAAAGGCGCGACAAGAAGTAGCAGAAACAGTATGCAGCCAGAGACTTTCCTGTGCTGCATACTGTACAGATTATGACCAAAACCATAGAGGTACTGGTGCAACAGTCGATGAGAATGACAAAAGGATGGCTGAAAACATCAGCATAAGTTCTCCTGATGATTGTTCAATCGACTGCAGCCACCATTTAGAGGAGTTACTTATGTTAGATGGTTCGCTATCTCCATGTCAGAACAGGCTAAGTCATTACAACCCAAGACAATGTCTCCAAGAGTCTACAAATGGATATGTCGGCAGGTCCATGTTATTTGCTGACAGCGAAAATACCCAGAAACTATGTATGGAAGTCGTTCAACATGGCAGAAGCAAGACTCCACAAATAGAAACAGCTGAAAATATTCATTGCAGAAAGAGTCTTCCTGTCACCCTAGAGAGTATGGATCGAATAGTTGAGGATCGAAACAGGTTTCACTCTCAGCATAGGACATGCAATGAACCCTTCTATGGCTTGGACAAAGAACGAGAAACTGAACAAGTTATGATTCTCAGGTCAATGGTCCCTTCAGTTACCAAGGTATACTTCTTCCATTTTTTCATGTACATGGCCATATTTTATCCAATCTGCGATTCTTTCATTGTGAAGAATCAGTCTAAAGAATCAGTCGAAAGATGCAATGCTCAGTGCAGCTTTTTTAGGGTCATCTGGAAACAGTCTGTCAGTCACTGTTACCTTCTAAAAACAGAAACTGATACAAGTATTCATGAAAGACGCAGACAGATGAAGCATCTATTCTCTCTATAGAATCTCCAGGCGAACTTGAGGCAAGACTTGACGAGCTTAATGGAATGGACTTGGAAGGATCAAGCACAAAAAATGGCCTGTTTATGCTAGAAAACACATCTGACAGCTACAAAATGGATGTCAGTTACGCGAATGTATGCATGAACAACAGGAAGGGTTCTGATCAGATAAATGAAACTCAGATAGGTGTGGATAAGGCCATTCAGACAGAGGTTCTGCGGTTCATAGACATTGAAGTTCTCTTAATAAACGACGAGGTTCTAGTTGAAGTGAACTGTCCATGGAGGGACTCCTTGTTGCTCGACATCATGAAAATTTTGAACAATCTTAACCTGGACACACACACAGTTCAGTCTTCAACCTATGGTGGGACTCTCTTCTTGTCCCTAAAATCTAAGGTTTGTCCCAATAATCACCAAACTATGGCTTAATAAAGTCTGCTATATACTGAAATTGGATACATATATATCTAATCAGTGTCTGATGCACTGATGTTATTTTCAAAAATTCAGTTCAGAGGAGCAGAATTCGTGTCAGAGGCGATGATCAGACAAGCTCTCAGAAGAACTATCAGCAACCATCACTGCTAACATGAATCATCATATAGATATCATATCACAGTTACCTCAGTTTCTGCAAACAAAATGTTGAAACTAAGACTTAATACAACAGGTCCTTAATCCAATGATCTGAATCAAAACCTTTAACAGTAAGCATCTGAAGCCATAAATATCAGGTGAAACACTAAGCTAAGTTCAGCTCTTTTCGTGACAAGCACATCCCAAGAATGCCACTGCAGTTGAGTTCAGTACTGGTTCAAGACTTCTTTTCATCAACTAGTAACAAACTCATTTCTAAACATTTCAGCACAAACATTACTTGTAATTGTTTTAACATGTAAATTGTCTTGTTTTCAAGTGTCTGAAAATGCCCTAATCCATGGAATATAATCCCCAATCATGTAAGAAACTTCCCAAATTCCAATCATAATATAACCAAGATATACAGATTCATGAACTAAGCTGTGTTGACTCTCCAAGACAACTCAACTTGGTTGTATGCATAGAGATAATGCCTATGACCTAACACACATATATATGCTCATAATATTGAGCATGCATGTACTCAAATTGGCCTGGCCACATAGGGTCGTTTTACTAGGTTCGGGTTTTTGAGACCACTATACGTCTATCCACATGGTACATAACCAAAGGCGAGTTTGATATACACTATCACTTCCAAACTCACATCATACCATTACCTTCAATCAAGAGGTTTGTGACTAGGCCATTGGCGAACTTAACAGATTATAAGAAAATTAGAGACTAACTTAGTAGGGGATGCATCATCTAGAAAGAGAAAAAATTAGAAAATCAGGCAAGAAAACCAGCTGGATACTGAGTGTCCAAGGAATTAAAAAGGGTGGGAATCAATTGCTTCATTGACTAATGCTCACCAAAAAAAAAAAATTGCGGCTTAGATCCAATCATTTACTAATATAATTGTATGGTGTTAATTCAACAATAATTGAAATGTTTAATCTATCTTTTATTTGTATAAGATTACTTGCAATCAACTGAAAAAAGCAAGACTTTTTTTGGAGAACAAAACTCAGATTATAAGCAATAAAAACAACATTTTAAAGGCATGATTCATATTAGTCAATCATAAATAATAAAATGGTCTTTATAAGATTTACTCAAGTACTAGAATTAAGGCAGTAAGATCCTAATGAAGTGAGATTACATTGTTTAATATCACATGTTTTAGTATGCAAACAAATTTTGTGTATAGGAGTTTATTTTAATATAATCACACCAAGACAAACTACTCCAAATTCATGCTACTTAAATTCAGGGCTAAACATCTAGAAAGGCTAGCTAGTACTAAAACACATCATTAGTACTCACACCATAATTTAAGCAAGTGTTGCTTGACGCGATCTTATGATAGGACGTGGTGAGTTTTCAAAGTTTGATAGGTTTTTCAAATTAAACTAGATAACTTTTATCTGGCCTCAGCTCATACCATAACTTACTCCCTCGATCCCTAAAAAGAGCTTCCAAAGACAAACTAACACAACGAAACTATTTTGCCATTTCAACCAAAAGACTTACTATAATAGGTAAAACAACCAATCAACTAAACGTTACCAATCTCGGATTCTTCCAAAAGGACGGAAGGAGTACATACAAACAAGCTGAGACAAGATGAGGTTTTTCCTGGCACATGGAACAGCTATATGTCTGAAGAGGGAACAATTTTGAGCAGCTAATTATATTCTTTTCATAGGTCAAGCATTCCAGATAGAAACTATGATCAGGTTATGGGGGAGGAGCAAGTAGACACATACACTACACTTAGATAATTTTTCAAGGTAATTAAAAAACAACCAAGTTGAACATTTTTCATTATTATTCATCTACTTCATGTAAATTTATGCACTGCAGAAGTTAATGCATACATACATCTTGATGTAAGCAGTTATGTAATGCTACACATTAAAAATCAAAAAACATCAGGAGACTTCAACTTCACATTTTTCAATTCCAACAAGCAATCAAGTCAAACCCCCCTCCAAATTATTTCACAAGCAACTAATTCAAAGTTTCAAACCCTTTTACCTTTGTGCGTTCGTAAATAACCACGCATGCATGTGGTCATATATAGGGAGAAAGTTACGTACATCTATCAGATCACCTTTTACCATGTTTAAAGTAAGACGAGTCTATTTGAACTCACTGAGGTTACGAGATATGACGATCACATAGGTAGCAACATTTTAGATACAAGGAAGGATCATATTCAAGAATTAAGAGTTTATTACATCTGAACATACATCAGTACTATCAATACCTGCGAAATCTCTAACAGTGTTTCCTACTTTCTCATACGTTTCTGTATCATCAAACTCTCTAAAACGCACATACTCAGAACAAACAAATGGCTTAAACCTCCTCCTATCTACTTCTCCTACAATTTCTTTTGGTGCAAATATTACCTTCTCATCTTCAAATGTCCAAAAGAAGGCCAAACACAATCGATTTCTCTGCTTCCTCAACACGACTCGATGCTCAGACGACCTGAGCACTCCATTGCTCCAAGCTTCCATCATATCACCTATGTTCACGACAAGACCTCCTTCACAAGGCGCGATATCCATCCATTTACCCTCCTTTGATCTTACCTGAAGGCTGCTCACATCGTCGGAATACAAGATTGTCATACAACACATATCTGTGTGCTGACCTAGCCCTTCCACATCTTCCTGAGACATTATTTCTGCAGGAGGTGTACCGTACTGTATGATCCTTAGATAACCGTAAGATTTACTGAACTCAGTTTCGTAGAACAATTTTTCGAAATCATTTCCTAAGCTCTTCAATATAATCTCTATAATCTTCCTGGACAAGTCTGTCATTTTTTCTCCATACTCTTGTACTATGTCACTGTAAAAACAAATGTCACATACATTACAACATTTCCCTTAAAGGCTCACACCTATGACGAGGTAAATAAAGTCGATAATAGCATCGACTGTCACTTCACAATATATAAGGAATTGAATGATAAACAAAGGGTAGTTACCTGAAATCAGAACTGTTACTGTTTTGGCCGAAAAGAACATTACCAGAGCATTCAGCAGAGGAAAACAGATCAGGTCCTGAAACTTTAAGACCCTCATAGAAAGGAGAAGAAATAAACTGAGGAGTGTAGCTTCTTACAGAAGACTCGGGACCAATTTTAAGCTTAGTGTCTAAAGGAAGACTGAATATACGTCTCGAAAACGAAGAAAGCTTGCTATAGAATTCATCTGTTACACCATGGTTAATGATGTGAAAGAAACCCCATTCTTTACAGGCTTCCAAAAGACAAGACAAAGAAGAGGGAGTTTGTGTTTTTGAGATGTCTAAGATTGGAAGTTTAAGGAGAGTTTGAGAGTTTTGAGACAT
>JBBYHQ010348574.1:0-12130 GCA_038382645.1 Spergularia azorica
CACCCGCTGTCAGGAGCCCTGGGAAGCAATGCTCTGCCCTGGTCAGGTGGCATGAACATGGCTCGTTCAGCAGGCCTACTAGAAGGCTGAGGCAATGGTTGCCGCACTGCTGATTTTCGAGGGGTCACAGGCGTAGCTGACATAGCTGAAACTGAAAAGTTTTAATACTCTTTTTTTTTTGCCTAAATCAGGAAAACTGATGAGTTAACTATGTTTGTGTGTTCATATATTAATGTCTTGTGGGCTTAAATAGCATATAAAAAAGGAATAAAGCAATCTGAATCAACTTCCTTGCTTCGACACAAGTCAAAGTTAAATACACTGTCTCAGATTCCATAAACTTCAAATGGAAGCCTCAGATTTGATGCTCCCCTAGCAGGCTACTGGTAGTGGTGCTACTACATTTTACTTTATTAAGTTTGAAGCTATAAAATAGTAAAATACTCCGTAATCAGCAAGGGCTAATTGTCGCAAAAAGTATGATTGCGTTTGTAACATAGGGGTAAAGCTACATACATACGACCCCTCTTACATTGCCATCCGTCGACCAATGAGGTACATTACTCAAACTTATTTCTCACTGATTGCAGGATGCCCTGCAACAAGACAGTTCTGTACAAAATGTTGCGTACAGGCAAAGTTATCCTTTCACATGAAGAATGCCATCTTGATGAGTTGATGTTTTATTCAACAGACAGGTAAACAAAATGAAAGTTAAAAAAAAAACATTCGAAGGGAATAAAGAAAAAGAATGGGTGTTTGATCTTGGTCGTTAGTTACTCCTTTTGTTTGATGTACGGGTACCCATGGTTATGGTTGGAATTTCGATCAAATCCATCAGTTACAGGTAACTTCAAATCATTGATTAATATATCTTCAATATTTAGTGATCAAATGGAAAGTAATAAACTAGTCTACGAGTAATTCACAACTGCAAAAAATTTATAACCATTAAAGATTGAGGTTCTAGCATCTTCATAAAGGCCTCGCCTTATAATGGTGATTAGTGATTACTACTCGCTGTTAATTTCCCAATATTGTTGTCAATAAGTTGTAATGGTGATTATTTTCATTCATTCCTATTGCCTTTCTAAAATCACTCAATCTTCCTTTTAAAATTGTCGGAGAAACAAAAGAATTAATGACTTACATATAACTAATCATCATTTTAATTATGTGTCCTTTTGGAACGGAGCTCAAAAAGAGTTCCATGAAAGTTTATCCCAAAGCAGACGATACCGACATACCGTACTATCACTGATAGCCGAGGATGGCAGACGCTGGGTCAAGTGACTCGAGTCTAATAAATATGACCTAAAGCACGAACATAACACAATGTGCCTATAGCTGCTTATCGCGCGTAGGCACGAATGTGAGGCATCAGGCACGGCACAACACAAATCTAACCAAGCGTACCCATGTTGCGCCGACTTTGGGGGATTTGGCACACATGGGCCGATCGAGTACGACTCACTTCCATGCTTAGGTGGGGTATTCATGGTCAGATATCTTTTCAATCATGTGAGTTGTGGTTTAAGTTTCAGTCACCTAATGTGGTCTACAGAGGGTCTACTCATCTTACATCATCTCTGAGCGAGGATAGTTGTGGAGACGAGCCGAGTCGAAATGAGCTCTAGCCTATCTTGATCTAAGGAGTATACAGAACCATTTGAAACTAGAACATGTTTGGCATCCTTGTACTACCATTTAAAAAGATGAGGTGAAACCATTAAATTATACCACATGGCTAATGAAACACTAATACGATGCTTTTACAAAAATTGGGATGGATCAAATAATATTAGCACAATTACTGGTAACTGCTTAGCCTAACCAAAACTTTACTCTATTGAAACCACGGAATTGATCTGCAACTGACCGAAAACAAGACATACGTTGACACCCCAAAAGCAGGTAATGCACCCTGGTTCTGATTTGAGGATTTAAGCAGGAAGCATCTACGCACCATTCATTGCGTTGTCGTTGTGTGCGAGTCCATCTTCAAGAATCTTGCCGTTCATTCCATTTCTTTGCCTCTGCGGGAAATTGAAGAGAAAGGTCAGCTAAGAACACACAAGGAAAATAGCCAAAACCACTAACAGGGTTTAAGATGATGTGCGTACCCGATCCATAGGATCTACAGAGTTTCCATTTAAGAGCTTGTGGTTTTCCTCCTTGTTTCTGCTATCCTTGTCTTTGTTGCTTAGAGGCAGTAAAAGAGAAGCGCCAGCACTGGATCGATCAGGCATTTCTGAATAAAACAGAATATAACAAGAGCTTAACACGTGATGTGGACATTGGATCTACAAATGCTTGGAGTGGAGAGAACTCAAGAGGCACTAACCTGGAAGTTTACTGTCAACAAAAAATACCACCAGATTGACGGTATACCTGAAAACAAAAATTGTTACGTTGTAAGTTCTTTTGCAATTATGCCACAAGACAAAGATTAATCAGATAAACTGAAACACACAAGCAGGTCATTCGTACCATGCAACAACAACATCCACAGTGTAATGTTTGCGAGAAGCTATAATCAATAAGCTCTGGACCACAGCAAGTAACCAAGCAAACTGCTTAATCCATCTGCAATGAAGTAATATGAATGAGTCAGCACTTCAAGACAATTAATGATATTTCATAGATTGGAACACTGATGAGCAGCAAGAGGAAAACCGTCCCAGAGCTGCTAAGAAGACTATCCTAGAATTACATACCTCTTAGTACCATATCTTGTATATGTGCGAATGAACACCAACGAAAAAATCATATGTGATGAGAAAATGAGGTCACCACAGCCATAGAGCACCCCTTTAGGAACTGCAAGTTAAACAAGCCAAATGAGAATAATGTTGCAATCCGCAGAATTCAGAAACGAAATACAGGATAACCAGCAACTTACAATTAATCAAAAGAACTTCAAGCGCACTGTGTGGAGGAGGAAGGGTGGCAAGTTTTGAGCCCTGCACATCACATAGCTATGTTCAGAAGAATGTAAATAGTCTGAGGATGATAAATAAATCAAAAACAACCAGCTAAGAGTTCACCTCACGGCAGTGGTAATTTGGACCAGGAAGTTGTGTAGAATAAAATGTGATTATCCTAAGAAACTGTGATGCCTGCACAAAACAATAGTTAAGATTCAAATTTTTGAAGTGCGCATTAGTGCATACATGATCCACGATCTATGATCACCAGATATGGAGAAGATGATATTACTCTTGGCCAATATTAAGGAGTACAATTGGTAGCTACTAGGCATGATCCTTGATCACCTCAAAGACTGTGATTTTATTAGAAATGTACTACAGCGTACAATCGGATAGACTACAGAAGTTCCAGAACAAATGAATACAGCAGGAATATAATTATGGCAAAGATACTGCTTTCTTGCTCTTTCTTAAGTCTTACCAAACAAAAACAGGGTCGAAGCTCAAAGCCATTAAAACGGCAGAAACCATCGTAGACCATGAAAGCTGAAGTTAGCAGCAAAATAAAAGTCTAGTAGCCTAAATGCAGCGAGTACAACTACTAGCATAAATATCTGTGGTGTTTATTCCCACTGCCTTTTGGTCATACTCACATACCTCTAAGAGAAGATTGCTAAGTTTGTTAAAAAAAAAATAGCCTTAAGGAGGGTGCAAATTCAAGACACTCAAACATCATATTAGGTATTTATACAGATGAATAACTAATGTGCTTTCCATAACGGCATTGACTAATGAATAGAGATTACTTGAGTAGGATGAATGAGCACTTACAACAAGAAACGCCAGGACCCGGCACCACACTAGAACTGTGTAAATCTTTTTACTTTTGAAAATGAAAGGATGGAATGTCCACTGCAGAGATAGAACTGACATCATCAATAAAACATACAATGGCAGCTATAAATGACAATTAAAAAAAAAAGAAATACTTTGGTGGTATAAAGTAGCATGAGAGCAACCTAGTTGCATTGGATTTACAAAAAGACACATTCACTTTCACGGATTCCAGATTTATATGGTCTTTTTGCCGGAAAAAAAAACGCGTGGGAACAGATACTGTAGATGAAGGAAACCTTACCAAAACAAAGGAAATAAAGATAGAGGTGAAAACAGTCTCGCTAATGTAAGCCTTCTCTCGCCCAAGTTCCTATAACCAGAATTGCAGTTGTCAGAATACCAAACAAGGAAGATGTCATGGTTGAAAACTTCTAGAGATATTGGACCTACCGGAAGAAGGAAGAAACCAGCATCCTGAAGTGTTGGACCAGGTCGATGTATATAATGAACGCCCCGAGCAGCCAAACCATGAATATACTGTGTTCATGAGCAAATTCTTTCCATGTTAGGCATACGTAGAGAATTATTATCATCAAGACACCAATCCAACCCCAATAAAAAAAATCACCATGTGTATTTGCTAACATAGTAAATGAATTACAAGAATAACGGCTGGTCATCATAATACAACTCCCACCAGATTACACGCAATACAAACACAATCACACATACTAAACTCAAATCATAAGACCATTATACAATTCACTCGGCGACACTCAATTAAAGAGCTGGATGTACAAAAGAGCGAGCCAACAACAAAATTAAGTGTCCCTGAGCAGCCAATCCGTGAATGTACTGTTCATCCACAAATTCTTTACATGTTAGGCATATACGTAGAGAAATATCATCAAGACATCAATGCAACAATGAGTCATCAATCCTAATGAAAGAAAATCACCACGTGTACTTGCTGACTCCTACAAGTTTACACGCGATATAAACACAACCATACATACTAGAACTCAAATCATAAGGCTTTTATATAATTTGCTTGGCAATTTGGCAATGCTCAGTGAAAGAGCCGGAAAGGACACAAGAGCAAGCCAACAACAATATTAAGTGTCCTCAAAAAATGACACACAATAATACGAGCTTTTTCGAAAAGCCCTCATTATAACAAAACTTCACTGGAACATAAATACCAAAAAAAGTCCTAACCTTGCAGCAGTTTGAAACTTTGAATGAAATATTACGAACAATAGGTCCGAGGATCAACTAACACCTCCCCCCCCCCCCCCTTCATTGTAGCTAACGTTTGTGCCTTATTTTCGACAAAACTAGACACACACATCGTGAAAAACGTTACTCAAACCCAAAAAGTCTTAACCTGGAAGCAATTTGAATGAAATACTACGAGCATTGTAACTAACGTGTGTGCCTCATTTTTTACATAAACAAACACCGGAACACACACATCGCGAAAAACCTTACTCAATACCACTACCACTGTGTTTAAAACTCAATCAAAGCAAACAAACTAAATACATTAGCTCAAATATTGCAGCTTTAATCTTAAATCAAAAAACAACAACGAAATTCGACAAAATCAAATCAAAGAATGCAAAAATCAAAACTTGCAGAAGAAGATTGGCAGAAATGAACCTGACAAATAAGACCGCCGAGAATGTACTTCCAATTTTCTGCAAGGAGATGAATTTCCGTCGATACTTCCGCACAAAATCTCTTCCATAGCTTCATTTCCCCCACACAAAACAACAACAATCAAATGTCAAAACAACAACATTATAATTATAAAATAGCTCAGCCAAAAATTAAATAGAGAGATAAAGAGAGGGAAAAAAAACCTTAGAAGCTTCGCGACCGATGTAAAGCGACATATTTGATACGAAAAACAGCAAATTCCATATTACTTTATTCTTCTCCAGGTCAACAACATCATTACAATTATTATTATTATTATTATTATTATTATTCGATTCCCCCAAATTTAATTTAATTTAATCTTAATTGTAATTTCCTCTGATTTGAACAAGAACAACAAACACTGGGAATCTCCGCCGAACGATATCGCGATTAGATCGACGGGATATTAGATCGACGGTGCCAGATAATAATAATCAACTTCCCCCAACTTGTTATTTTTATTTTTTGAAAAAAGTAAAATTAATTGAGATTGAGTTTCTCTCTCTTACAGTATAGGATGATTTTGAATGGTGATGATGAAGGTGGATCTTTTTTGGGTTTGGTTTGTTTTCTCTCTCCTCTGGGATGGGATGGGAAGACAGGACGGTGTTTTTATGTTTTATGGTTTTCTTTTTTTTTTTTTTTTTTTTTTTTGGGTTTTGTTTGGAGTTTGTAGAAGTGAGAAAATGGAATCGTCGACTTTGGCTGCTGCTCTGTCTTTGAGAACGCGAGTTGAACACGGAGAGACAGTTGAAGTTGAATTTTCAAGAGAGAAAGACGAGAAGAAGCAGAAGAAAAAAGGTTTTTGATTTTTTTCCTTTTATTGACCAAAAGAAAACATCCGGGACCGGGACCTCTTTACTTCAACGAAATCTTAAAAATCTTCGAAGTGAAAATATTTCTAGTTCGAAAGCGTAGAATAGATTTTGTGATGGAAATGGGAAATAAAGCCATGTGTAGTAATTGATTTGAATTTAGGTAGCGCTTTATGGGATTTAATTCAGGAAATTGGATTCTTGAATTTCAGTTACAGTGCCAATTCCAATTCGAAGTTTATGTTTGGGTTAAGCTTGGAATTGAATTCAAATACAACGATCTCTCTCCCTCCCCCTGCTCCATGCACCACCTGTCGCCATCCCACCGAGCCCCCACCAGTCTAACACCACCGCCGCTAGTCGATTGGCATCAACTTAGCCAAAAGGATGAATTGGTAACACCAAAAACAAAAATGACGTGAGGAGAGAGAAAGAGTGAACGTGAGGGTGGAGAGAGGACGGTGGTCAATCAACGACGACGCTGGTGACAAGCGGGCCGACGTGATAGTGATTGAGAGAAATTTGAGTCAATTTCTGTGTACTTCCAAAAATTATGAAGAATCATCTATTATAATTTTCAATTTATGAATAACCACCTTATGTAAAAAAAAAAAAAAAATTCTTTGCGTGAACCGCCTAATAAAAATACAACGTTTTGTTAGAACTACCTTTTTAACTTTTATGGCGAATGATTGTACTCCGTATTAGTTGTTCCAAAAATGACTGCATTTGCTATTGCTAAAGCTGCAAAGGAAACCTTAGTTATGCATGCCCAGTACATCCTTAAACTAGTAGCTTTAATGAACAAATTCATGTTAAGATCACCTCCTTAGATGTAGTGATGTAGGAGGTGGGCAACATAGATCAAGAATGTGATCGGGAAGGTTATAGTAGCAAAGGTCTTCCTCTACAAAGAATGGAAGTGTGGATGAATCGACATCAAACAGAGAAATGATGTTGAGTTGATAGACTAATAGTACGGGTAATATTGAGTGACATGATGGGAGTCAATTCAAGGAGAGTATATATGACAGTCTTATATGAATGATTTGGAAGTGTTTTGAGTATTTAAAAATGTTGTTTTATTTGTTGCTTTAAATTTGGAATCAAATAATGTGGGTGTTGTAATTAATGGGTGATGGTTTGATGATATAGGAAGGAAATCGTGTAAAATCAATGGGGCAAATTGCTTAGACCCCTGACTAAGGCTTATTTGAGTCGGATTATAAATGCCCTATCTAAGGTATCTTGAGCAGGGGGCGATCTACAAGCCTCGAGGTGAACCCATACATTGCCGTTTTGAATCGTTCCTCACGCCAATTGTGGGCTAATCGACTGCCCAAACGTGGAAAATTATTGGATCGGGGTTTAGTCCCTTTCATCAGCTCCAATTGATTCCAAATTTTCAACTGACCTCTATAGAATAACATTGGGTACCACTCGACTCCACGGATGCAGCACCAATCAAGATAGCCCATTGAAATGAAACTATTCAACATCATGCCCCTTTACGCCCAAGAGAGTAAGACCCATCTTCATGCATGGTGGAACAACACCTTTTCATTGAAAGCAATCCTTTACTAGGAGTTCAACCCATGACCTCTAGTTTGGTGGAACAACACCCCAACCACTAGACCCAGAAGACCCTTGCGTGTAACATTATTTTCATGTGTCACAAAGAACAGTCACGCTCAATTACGCGTGATCAAGACATAACAAGCAGTACACTTTATCCAAATTTGAGAAGTAATTTAATTTCGAGCCCATTCATGAGATTTTCGAGCAAAGCTACGTCCTAAATGTTAGCGGGGTTGGACTTGTAGCCTCTAAGGCGAGACTACTCCCTATTGTGCATCAAAGCGTTTTCACTCGCGAACACGAGTCGATCTCTCTCGCACCAAGCATAACCAAGCCGATATCAAATTGCTCACGAGTGCGAGTTTGCGAGTTGGCTCGCTCGCTTCACCCTTGTCCGAGGGCTGACTCGCTGAAGCATGACATATGGTCCGTTTAGTATTATCCCAAAAAGGAACGCCGCCAACGGAAAGCCCTGTCAAAGTGTCAATCGAGCCCTCTTTCGAAAACTCCCCTTCTTTCGCTCACTCTCTCTCTTTGGGGTTCTTCTTTGATGATTTCACCAGCTCCAATCATCACCCCCAGCTATATTTTGTCGAGTTAACTTACTCTTTACTCTTCTTTGAAGCTATAACTTAATGCCAGTACTATTTGCCATCTTCCCCCACCTTTCTTAACTTTTTATTTCATGATTTTTATCTATGTTTTGTACTTCATTTTGTGATTAATTAAAGTGGGTTGATGTTAATTTATCTGTATGTGGCTGGTATTTTGGTGGGTATGGTTCTTTTGCTTGATTTTTTACTGGGCATTGTTCATTTTTACTGTGTTGCTCTTTATTGCAATGTTAGGCTCTCTTTTTCTTGGTGTTACGGCCCGTTTCGTGTCGAAAAATGATTGCTGAGGGTGGCAAAGGAAATTATTCATGAATTGGGATGAACTATAAATTGGGTTGTATCTACTGGGGTAGTATGTTGCCATGAATTTGCCTTTTGTCACCTTGTTTTACTACCCCGACAAAACGATTGTCGAGTCGTTACCTCGTTTCAATATATTGATTGTGAGGGATGTTATTAAGCTTCTTGTGGAAATGAGTATCTGGTCGGGGGATTTGAATGCCCTTTTTTTTCTGTTCTGTTTGTACAGATTATATGCTGCTGGTTTTGGGTAGTTGATGAAGCTCCCTCTTTTTGTTAAAATTGGATACACTTGTGGGTTGAACTTGGTGCATAAGCGAAAAAGTAGTAGGTTTTTCTCCTCTATCAATTTAGCATTGTCTACTTGGAGCTCTTCTGAGGACGACAATCTGCTTCCTGAGGACGAGAATCGTGTTCGTTTGAACTGTGTTTCTTATGAAGGGAGTAGTGAACCCTATACTTCTAGAAACTGTGTCTCAAATGGGGTTAGGTTACATGGTTCGTCAAAGCAAGAGCTGTCGGCTGATGATGAGATGGAAGTATTGGAGATGATACTTGAAGAACAGGGGTTAAGTTTTACGCAATTGAGCAATCGTGAGATACCTTTTAATGAGGATTATATAATAAAGGTGTTAAATGTTCTATTCTATGAAGGTGGTAGTGCAGGTCTTCCTTTGCGCTTCTTCAAATGGGCGGAGTGTAGTTTTGGAGTGAAGCATACTCTTAAAAGTTTTTGTTTATTAACCTGTATCTTAGTCCATGGGAACATGAATTATGAAGCAATTGATCTACTTGCATGTCTTGTACGTGGTCATCCTCAACGTATAGAGCCTGTTGAATTCGTAAAGGTCTTCCTAGACATTTGTACAGGAAGAGTTTTGAAAACTGTATACAGCATGGTATTTAGGTGTTATGTTTTGGAAAAGATGATAGATGAAGCTACTGAAATACTTCGTATGATGAACGACTTTGGTATGTTCCCCTCAGGTAGTGATTGTAACTTGCTGATAAAGTCCCTGTTAGAGTTAAGCTGTGTAAATTTGGCTTGGGATATCTTAGAAGAAATGCAGAATCGCTGCCTGGTCAGTGTGGCGACTATCAGCTTGTTCATCCACCATTACTGCCGTGAAGGCAATCTTGATTTTGGATGGAAATTGCTGATGCACATGAATGACTTTGGACTTAGACCAGATGTAGTGGCGTACACAATTTTCATTCGTTATCTGTGCAAGTTTTCTTATTTAAGAGAAGCTACTTGTTTGGTCTTCAAAATGATTGAGATGGGAGTATCTCCGGATGTAGTTTTGTTGACGTCTATTGTTGATGCTTATTGTAAAGTGGGACGGCTCGGAGATGCATTATCCATCCTCAAACTATTTAATATGGAGCCAGATGTTGTTCTATACAACAGCTTCATTTCAAGGTTCTGTAAAGACAATAACATGGAGCAAGCTGCCTCAGTTTTCCAGGAGATGTTAGACATGGGAATTCGTCCTGATTGTTTTAGTTATACTACTATGATTGATGGATACTGTAAAGCAAACAGCGTAGTGAAAGCTCTTCAGTTCTTTGGGAGGATGTTGAAGGATGGGATTGAGCCATCTGTGATTACATATACTGTACTAATATCGTGTTGCTGTAGAAGAGGAGATATGGACATTGCACAGGTTTTAGTCCGGAATATGAGTAGAAAAGGGCTGATGCCAGATGTTGTTCTCTATAACACTTTAATTGATGGATACAATTATCAAGGTCAATTAAATGAGGCCTTTGAGCTGCTGAACGTGATGAACTCCATTGGGGTTTCACCTGATGTTGTAACTTATAACACCCTCATACACGGCTTAGTTATGGGAGGATATTTGTTACAGGCTAATGAGCTTATGGATGAGTTGATTGCAAGGGGCTGCTCGCCCGATAAAGTAACATTCACTAATATCATTGGTGCTTATGCAAACAAGGGACTGTTTGAAGAATCCTCGTCTGTATGGGCGTATATGAATGAGAACAATACATTACCTGACGTGATTACATACAATGTTCTCCTTTGTGGATACTGTAGAGCAAATTTGATGGACGAAGCTAGTGCGTTGTTTCATCAGATGGTTGGTGCTGGCTTAGTTCCTGATTTGATCATGTACAACACTCTCATCCATGGATTTTGCAGAACTGGAAACATTGAAGCGGCATGCCATTTCATAAATATGATTATAGAACACAATCTGTTCCCCAATGATGTTTCTTATAAAGCCCTTGTCCTTGGTTATGCAAAGAAACATGCAACAAATCCTAAGGGAAGTGCAGCTTATAAGCTGCAGCTCATACTTCAAGATCATGGTATAGATATCATTGATGATCCATTGATATATATTTGACTTCTTGTGGAGTCGAAGAGGTTTTCAATTGCGGCGGTGGCTTTTTGAATGAATTTCGTCATGACCAAATTGCTTATATATTCAGGTATGCAGTTGTTATAAGTTTTTATACCCCATTCTCAATTCTTAACTCCCATAAATTTGCACTTTTACCTTTACATATTTTGCTAATGAACATTCATGTATTTTCTTCTGCTCAGACTTGTGTAACTACATGCTTGTTTCTTAGCTTTATCCAGTTATCCATATAAGATAAACTTGTTGTCCTGGGCCTGTGATTACGGGCTCCCAAAATTTTGCATTAATCGCAGTTGACATTAGTGCCTTGTTTCTCATTGTGAAAGAGTAAGCTTTGAGAAAGGGGGAACTTAAAATAACAGTTGACTCACTTAGGGGGGAGTTAGTATATTACACAGTTACCTCGTAAAGACATAGAGGTATAGCCTGATAGCTTCTTTGCATTGCTGTTCCTTGATTCCAGGCTTTTTGTAATTGATTTTTAATTCATAGCTCTCAGTCTTTGGAGACATGGTCCCCTAGGCGGAGTCTTGTTAGGATTGATGACTGAGTTGATGGTATAGTACTGGGTATTTTCTTAAATGAAGAATCAAACTATTAGAATGTAATCCGCTGATTAGGGAGATTAGAGTCCATTGCATTATATAGTGAGTAGTACAACAACCAACTATGATCACGGAGGATAATTAGCCTAGAATACAGGATACAATCAAGGAGGATAAAACTAAGTCAAACAAATGATTTACATTATTCTGTTTACACTATTACAAACTTCTCTACTCTAATGTGTTTAGTTACTGTGTGTTTTGCTATTTGCATGATGATGGTCATGTCATTCAGATTCTAAAATATTTACAGCATATCCAATACGGACAATGTGTTGCCCATCAAACCAAGACAGTGAGCCAAAATTGTAGCCTGTCAGAGCATGCTTTCCAAAGAATGTAACATTGAAAGAT
>JBBYHQ010348645.1:0-12123 GCA_038382645.1 Spergularia azorica
GGAGTGTATTTGATACAATGTATTTTCTTTGAACTTTGTTTGTGTCTGTGTAAACGTTAATTTCTTATTTATACTACAGTCGAATTTACCAAAAAAAAAGGAACTTGTTACCACTCCACCTCTAGTCTCATTCCATTCTGTTTTCATTGCAAAGATTATACCAAACGCCCTTTTAGAATTTTAGATATAATATATATGACATTCTTTACCAAATCAAATATGAAAGAAACAGTGTGAGTGTAATTGCTTGAGCTAGTTGTCACAAGGATGCCTCATTAAGAGTGGATTGTACATGTCCAACACAAGAATCAAACACGGATATCAGGAGGACACACATTGGACACTCTTCGATCACATGTGTCCCTTTTTAAATTCTACGAGTAATTTTTTTGGGCATAGGACACCTCTAAAATGAATTAATTATGGACCGCACTTCCAGAAGATACTAGTACTTGGGTGCTCCAAATAACCAAATTCATTTAATACTATTGCATTCTTCTTCTTTTGTCCAAAGATCAGCTAAATTATTGTCTCTGATCTAATGCTTTCATGCTATCAGTAGTCACTAGTAGTGATAATATGAGTTGGGAATTGTTGTTGGCTACAGTAGTTTGAAGAGGAACTAGCCACCAAATTAATTATACAATTTAATATTTTATTATTTAATTGAGAGATGTTAAGCTTGGTGTCCGTGCCCATACTTGTGCATGAAATTTCATGAATACAAATTACAAATCCTAATAATTATTGCAACAATGCTTTATATTTTGATTTTAACTTCAATTGACTTCTTGTAAGTAAAAATATAATTTTGGTCATTAACTCTTGTAAGTAAGAAATTAAAACAGTGAATTGAAGTTCGTAAAATAACACACATAGCACAATCTGAATTTCAGGTACACAAAGAAAGCAAAACAGAAATTTACCTAGGCTAAAAATCAGGTTGTGCAAAAGGCTAAGTGTTTGGGCAATAAAATTCTACCCGATGCAGGACTTTTGGAGACAGTCCGATATCCGATTCTCGACAGCCTGAGGGGTGGTGTCCGACACTTGATGCGTATCGGATACCCGCACTGCGATTTATTTGCAAGACAAAGTCAAATAAAGAAGTTGCTTAACTGACCAGCTACAAGGTTCAAGGCGAGGATTTAGGGGTTTGTTAGAAGATATTTGAACGAGTTTTTGCTGATTAAATAACGACTACAAGAAACGTTGATGGAAGGGAGTAGTGGGGGATAAGGCTGGACTTGGTCAAGAGCGAATATAGGGGTAGTTGCAAACGTGGAGAAAAAGTAGGAAGGAGCCGTTAGAAGCCCTAGCAGCAACATAGCATAAATAGAAGACGAAGCTGGCAAAGGAGGATCATCACACATACAAGCAACAACTCCAGAATAAACCTGAGCTAAATTCATAGCAAATTACTCCCAATTTTACAAGAATAATCCATCCAAGTGCAATCCTTGGCGGGACACAGACTTCCCCCCGTGGTTTTTCCTTCACATTATTGAAGGTTTTCCACGTACAAAAATTTTTTGTGTCTTTGTTGCAATTCTTCTATTCATTTATTGTCTTTTTACCTTAATCCAACTCAAATACCATCGATAGTTCATAGAGTAATAGCGCGATCAAATAGATAAATCCACCAAACAATCCGATTCATTAGACGAGTAGTTTTTTACCAAAACACTAAGGTACCCTGCCAATTAAAAAGAATATGTCCGTGCAACCCACTAACTAGTGAGCAACGGAATTCTCATATGCTCCTCCTATAACAAATAAAGGCTTTGCTCATACGCAACTAATTGGGTTATATCTTTGCTCGCTGGTACTAGTTCCTCTATCTGTCGAGTTTCGAGGTCGTAAGCCATCAATGCCTCCATCGAACCCCCTATAGTACATAGCAATCGGCCATCCATGGTTGAACCAAACACTCTAAAAGGGTGGAAACGAGGAACATTGTCGTCGTTATTTACTTTAAGCAAACAAGTCCACGACTTTGAGCATCCATCGTCATTCATCATAATCCATATACTTTGCTCCGTTTCATCCCATAAACCCAGCGTATCTTGCTTGTAGACGAATGTCGTAGACTTCCATGTAGAATAATCACAGGGTATATCTATGTTGTGAAACTTGTTATTGTCGAAATCGAAGCACAAAATCCGGCGATTCCACTCATTCTCGTCGATTTGACAAAGCCAGTAACACGCCCCATTGAGATAAGTATCGTTAGAGAACGAAGGTTTCCAGGGAGCAGGGCCGGCTGGGAAAACTCGGGGGCCCTGGGCGAAATTGTAAAATGAGTCCCTAAATTGTTGTTAACCTTAAATCGAATTATAAAATGGGGCCCTTAACACAACCAGTACCCAACCAAACTTGCCCTAATACAATCGGGGCCCTGGGCGGGCGCCCTTCTCGCCCCCCCTAAAAGCCGCCACTGCCAGGGAGTAGTAGGCTTAGATTGAATTTTAGACCAAGAATTGTTGGTGACAGAGTAAACAAAAACTTTGTCTTGATTGTCTTGTGTGTCTTTGAGTACCGTAACAACCTTATGATCATTATCCTTGCTCGAAAATCCAAAGCCTAGAATATACTCAAAGGTAATATAATAGTGGTTTATCAAAAACTTGAATAACTCGAATAACTCGAAATCCTTATGACTTCTCGTTGAAGGATTCCATAAACTCATCTTGACATTAGTGTGCGGCGGGTGCAGGGGCGGAGACAAGGGGTGGCTTACCCTGGCTACGGCCCGCCCCAGGTTTGCGGAAAGTCGAAACTTTTTGTGTATTTTAACTATAAAACTAGGTAAAAATTGGTAAATCGTAGTATTTGACCCACCCCAACTCCGGGAAATAAGTTTCGGCCCAGTGCAATTTTCAATCCTGGCTCCGCCACTGGGCGGGTGCACATTAAAGTCTGCTTGTTCTTGATGATACACACATATCAAGCCCTTACATGACCCGACTATTCTGATGAGCCAACTCGACGGACCAACAATGTCGTGGTCCTCATCGAAAGGACATTGCGAAGACGAGAATGTTTCGTCAAAAACATGATATTTTCATTGAGGGTGGAGGCAGAGAGGGACGCTCGACGCCAACCCAATGAGCGACGGCGTTTTCGGAATGATTGAAGTTTTGAAAATGTACATCTTGAAACCGCCGATGATCAACTTGTTGTATGCATCGGCGTCGTCTTTAAGGGCGTCTTTAAACATGATTGTGAATGATTTGTGATTGATCGATATATAATAATGCGAAGAGTGATTCTATGCGTATCCCTTTTCTGCCTTTTATATTGATGTTCTTTCCTTTTCTCCTTGCGTTTAGACCGACTTAATTTTTTACCCTTTTCTCCTTTTTAGGAATTTGCAAGACCGACTCTAAATTCTTGTTTGTGTTATTCCTGCTGAGAGAAAAACCAGTCGTACAACTTCAAAAAAAAAACTGAAAACTGGAAAAAAAAAAAAAAAAAAAAAAAAATTAGGGCCCGTTCGGTATCACTGCCATTTTCAGTTTTTGGGTTTTTTTGTGTAAAAAATTTAGGTAAATAAGTTGCAAAGATAAATTTTAATTGTATGTTATTATAATAGACATACTGACAACTAAAAACTGAAAACCACTTTTTCTGGTTTTCAAAAACGGGACTTTGATTTAAAAAAAAAAAAAAAAACTGAAATCTGAAAACAGAAGCGATACCAAACAGGCCCTAATTATTAAAAAAATGGTAGAGTTGAAGGTGATCGATCGGCATGGCGTTCTTTTGAAAAAAAAAAACCCAAAACAAAAAGAAGTATGTGGTAGCTAGTAAAATTGTGTCTAAACTTTAGACCTTGAACTTAAATTGTTTGATGCATACTCGAGTTGTAGGCTGGTAGCTAGTAAAATTGGGTTAGGGGTGCAAAAATTGAATTTAGTAGTAAAGTATTTTGCAACGAAAAATATCAATAGTACTGTATATTATTTCCTTATATTAGCAAAATTCATTGAAATAGTATAGTATCAAAATTATGCATGCTAGCAGTAAAATTAATGTAAGACTTGCTTCCACTTCTTTAATTTTACAAGTGTGTAAATTAAAGGGGTAAGGGGATTTTATCAATTACTATTATAAAAAAAAATAAAAAATCAAGTTCCACAAAAATAAGTTGTGCAGAGGGTAAGACCAAAATAATGTCCGCACAGACATAATTCATTCACAAAATAAATTTCAGCACTATGCTCATGTTCTTATAATAAAAAAAGACTATGCTCATATGGAACTAAAAAGACTATCTCTTCACTTGCTTCTGCTAATAATTCCTCTATCTGTCTAGTTTCTGGGTCATAAGACCTCAACTTGTCTTGTACATACGCAGTAAACAACAGTCGGCCGTCCGTGGTTGAACCATGTAATGTGATAGCATTGAAACAAGGGACCGTGTCGTCACACATATTTACCGCTACCTTAAGCAAACAAGTCCAAGACTTTGAGCATCCGTCGTCTTTCATAATCCATATCGTATGCTCCCTGTCAAGGCGTGAGGCTTCGTTGTAAGAAAAATCCCGGAATGCCAGCATATCCTTGTAGACGAAAATGTCGAAGCCCAGCCACATATCCTTCTCCTCGACGAAAGTCTCATACCTCGACCCCTTAGAATCAGAGGGAAAATCAATGTTGTGAAACTCGTTATCGTCGAAATTGAAGCACATAATGCGCCAACTCTTACGCTTATCGATTTTACAAATCCAATAGCACGCCCCATTGAGATAAGTACCATATATGTATTCAGGTAATAATATATCAGTAGTAGTAGTAGTAAGCTTTGATTGAATTATGGACCGACCAAGAATTGTTGGTGACAGAATAGACATGAACATTGTCTTGATTGTGCTCCCTGTCTTTGAGTATGATAACAACCCTATGATCTTTATTCTTGCTCGAATATCCAAAGCCTCTCATAAAAACGGGGGAACTACCACTATCATCGTATCTCAATAACTCGAATTTCTTATGTCTTCTCGTTGAAGGATTCCACACACTCATCTTGATAGTGCAAGGCCGCTGCGCAGAAAAACTGCCATGATACAAACATATCAAGCCCTTGGCTGACCCTACTACATAGTACCATGTCGAACCAGTATTATATTTCTCAAAAGGAAATTGCGAAGAAGAGAAGGTTTCGTCAAAAACGCGATATTTCAATTTACTGTGCAATGAATGCGCACGACAACGTTGGATGCCAACCCAATGAGCAACGGCGTTATTGGATTGATTGTAGTTATGAAGATGAAGTTCTTGAAAACTCGGATCACGGGTTAGGTTACACCATGATTTACATACACACTGGAATCGTATCAAGGATTTGGGGGGCAGTCTTGAAAGAATGCCAATGATCAAGTCATGTGGTATATGATCTCTAGACATGATTGTGAGTGGAAATAATGCAATCTGGAATATAAATTCTGCCCCTTTTATATTGCTTTTCTTTCGTTTTCTTAAACCTGTTGCGACCGACTCTAAATTTTTACCCTTCACCTAATTAAAACAAGTCAAACTGGCTATTATCAGATTTTTTGGTTTTCTTTAATCCACAATTTTATTTTATTTTTGGTACAAAGACGAACATACTAAAAACTAACTACGTGTATTACATCCTCCATAGGAGGGCAAAATGATATAGTCATATCATCTCCCCGGGATATCAGCAATCCCCACTTCAACATAATCCAAATTCTCAGTAGTCTTCAAAGCCATCGGAGGAAGCATCACTCTCGCTGCCCTCGCCATAGCCATATGATCTGCCACCTTGTTGTGCCTCCTGTCGGCAACCTCTACACTCGCATGGAGTTCCATCCCGAGCTCTCTACATTTCAAGTAAAAATTAGCTAATCTATCCATAGGACTTTTTCGGTCTACAATCCCATGCACAACCAGCTCAAAATCACAACAAAGAGTAAAATGTTGTCGTTGTTGCATCTTCATCCAATGCAAGGCCAAAAGAACACGTTAAAAGCCTACTGGAAGAAAAAAAAAAAGTGTCAATGTTGATCTCTCCGGTAGGATGTGTCATTTCTATGTTGCTATGTTCTATGTTATATGCTTGCCCTTGTTAAGATACTTTCCAAAACAATCAACTTATATGAATGGAAAATCGCTGATCTACTCGACTACTCGGATTAGATGGTACCATACTACAATTAGGCATTAGATGTATCTCGATCGATTAAAAGTTCCTGATTCTTTGAAATAATTTTGTAGGAAGTATCTACATGCTACGCTGATGCTGCCTTTAAAGATGCTTGAGGCAACCTTAGCTATTCTGGAGTCGCCTCTGAAATTAACCATGGTAATAAAGCTGATAAGAATAACAACTCATTTCATTTTAATTCGTAACACAAAGAAAGCAAAAGAAAATAAAAATCTTGGTAAAAGAAACAAGCTATAATCGTAGGCAAACTAATTTGCTTATATTATAGTACGTAACTCCTCTAGCAATAACGTCATTAATACAAAAAATCAAGTTCTGCAATAGAGATCTAGCAACATAGTGAGCAACCGAATACTCATATTATGTCCTATAATAACAACAGACTATGCTCATTTGCAACTAATTGCTTCACATTGCGCAATTGTAGTTCCTCTAGTTGTTTAGTTTCAAGGTCGTAAGCCATCAATCTTTCATCCTCGTACTGAGAACACAACAACCGGCCATCCGTGGCTGAACCAAACACGTTGAGGGGATCGAAACAAGAGCCCTTCTTGTATTTTTTAGTCTTCGCTACCCTTTCCTTAAGCAACAAAGTCCATCCATACTCTTTCATAATCCATATACTATGCTCCCAAATAATATATGGTTCACCGTGTCTTTCGACCGAATCCCATACACCCAGCATATCCTTGTAGAGTAAAGTCTTAGACCTCCATGAACAAGAATCAGAAGGAAAATTCATGTTGTGAAACTTGTTATTGTCGAAATTGAAGCACAAAATCCGGCGATTATTCTCACTCTCATCGATTTAATTTGACAAATCCAATAGCACACTCCATTGAGATATGTACCGTAAGAGGATGGAGTTATCCAAGGAGTGGTAGGCTTAGATTGAACTTCGGACCAAGAATTGTTGGTGACAGAGTAAACATGAACGTTGTTTTGATTGTCTTGCCGATCCTTGAGTATGATAACAACCTTATGGTCATTATCGTTGCTCGAAAATCCAAAACCTAACATATAATCAAAGGGATAATCGGGTGCCAAGAACTCGAACCTCTTGTGTCTTCTCGTTAAAGGATTCCACAAACTCATCTTGACACTCTGATCACCTGACCTCATGTGATGATACACACATATCAAGCCCTGACATGATCCGACTATATCGCTGCTGGACCAACTCCAGCCCGTATCGTGTTCCACAAGAGTACATTGTGAAGAGAAGGTCTCGTCAAAAACCTGATAATTCATGGGTGATTCACAATGAAGGGGACGTTGGATGCAAACCCAATCGCTAAGGCCGTTCCTCGAATTGAAGATGCGAATATAGTGAGCTAGAAGAACCGGATCATGGGTTATGAGGGAACACCATGATTTGGATACACATAGAAATCGTAGCAAGAATTTAAGGGGCAATCTAGAAAGGATTTCAATGATCAAGTCGAGACATGGCATACGTGTATCGCCAAACGTGATTGTGATAGATAGTAGAAGACCTTATTACTTGTACCACATCAATCGATACGCAACTCAAATGGACGAATTGAAGGGAATAAGATTTAAACCATACCTTATATTCGTGTTTGATTTCCTGCCTTTATCTGATCTTTGCCAATTATCTTTTACCCTTTCGCCAAAAGTAAGCCGAAAAATGATCTTGAAAAGATACACATGCATTATTATAAATTATACTCCCTATATGATAATAGGGTTTTTCTAACGGGTCACTTTTTCTTTCGTGTTAAGAAACCCATAATAATAATTTATTGTAATCCTCTCAAAAGATTTGATTTGTCTTCTCGGAATAAAAAACAATTAAAGTCGGAAATAATCAAATAAAAATCTAAAATATAGTGTTGGTATCGCTATCTCATTGCAATTGGTAGCTGACTAGGAGTAAAGGACTTTGTTTCGAACCTGTACGTAGATGAAAGGAAAGAGTAGTTGGATTTCGGAAAGATTGTATCTGAATCGATTTGATTTGAGGATGCTTAGTACCCGGCCAATCGCAGACGAGAAGGCAAAATCTTGTTTTTTTCTTTCACATACAAGCTCACTCATCAGGCTCATGCTCAGCTCTACTTCTCCAATACGCAGGATATCCGGTATTTACTACCACGAGATCGAGAAAATGCCATCCGCTAACAAGCAATCTCAGATCGAAAATTGTTGTTTGCTGCGAGGCAGGCAACATACCAATTTGTCCAACAGTGACAGAGTTGAGGAACAACACATAGGAATTCTCATATGCTCCTCTTATAACAAAAACAAGCTTGGCTCATACGCAATCAATGTCGTTATATCTTCGCTCGCTGGTACTAGTTCCTCTGTCTGTCTAGTTTCTGGGTCATAAGCCATGAATGCTTTCTTCTTACCCGCTGTATAGTATAGCAATCGACCATCCATGGTTGAACCAAACACTACCCAAGGGTCAAAACCAGCAACCCTATCGTACTTAGTTACTTTGAGCAAACAAGTCCAAGACTTTGAGCATCCATCGTCGTCTTTCATGATCCATATAGTTCGTTCCCTTTCTTCCCATACACCCAGCGTGTCCTTGAAGACGAAAGTCCTAGACCACCTCGTACATAAGGGTAAATCTATGTTGTCAAAATTGTTATTGTCAAAATTGAAGCACAAAATTCGGCGATTCCACTTTCTCTCATCGATTTGACAAACCCAATAGCAAGCCCCATTCAGATAAGTACTGTAACAGGATGGATTTCTCCAGGGAGTAGTAGGCTTTGATTGAATTTCGGACCAAGAATTGTTGGTGACAGAGTAAATATGAACGTTGTTTTGATTGTCTTGCCGATTCTCGAGTATGATAACAACCTTATGATCATTATCCTTGCTCGAAAATCCGAAGCCTAACATATAATCGACGGGATAATAGATGGAGGTCAATAACTCCAATTCCTTGTGAGTTCTCGTTGAAGGATTCCATAAACTCATCTTGACACTGTACGGAGGCTGCGCAGAATAGCCTGGCTCTCTGTCGTGACACACACATATCAAGCCCTTACATGAACCAACTATATAGCTGTTGTGCCAAATCCCACCACCAATGTCGTGTTCCTCATCAAAAGGATATTGCGAAGAAGAGAAGGTTTCGTCAAAAACCTGATATTTCATCGGAGAATCATAGTTGTCCAAAGAGGGAGCCTGGGCGCCCACCCAATGAACGATGGCGTTTTTGGAATAATTGGAGTTATGATGATCTTGAAACCGCCGATCATGAATTAGGGCACACCATGATTTACATACACACCGGAATCGTATCAATGACTTAGGGGGCAACCTAGAAAGGATTTCAATTATCAAGTCGTGTGGTATACACGTTTCTCTGGACATGATGATTGTGAACTTGTGATGATTAATAGATAGCAGAGACCTTGTAGACGTTTTAGTTAGGGATGATAAGTCAATATGGAGAGTGTATCTCGATCTCTTCTGCACTTTATAGTGCTTTTCTGCCCATATATTTTTTCCCTTTTTCCTTGGAAGATCTCTCCAAGGAAGGAGTCGACAAAAAAAAATAGTAATCTGTTTGGTGTCACTGTTTTTTTAGGTACTTTTAACTTATGGACCGTTTCTTAAGCCGTCTCGAATAAAGATTATAAATCAAATTGAATTGCAAAAAAAAAGAGGTCAATAGACTTGAGAATGCTTGAAAGTGAGATGGTGTTGAGGGAACCAATTTCTCTGCTAGGGGAACTAGGGCCGGGGGGGCAATAAAATACTACCCTCGAAAGATAACTGGGATTGTCCAGCGAGAACGAGGGTGCCAAAGTTATTGAAACAAATCATATAGCTGACCTGATTAACTAGAACCAAATCATGTTAATCTATGCTACCCGTTTCGAAAAAAAAAAAAAAATCATGTTAATCTGGTCAGCTTGTCAAACGCCAGATTCGTTACTGACAAAATCAATCATGGGAGCCAAGTTAATCTAATCACCTTCCACCAAGAAAATACCAGATCACTATAAGGTTTAAAGTGTTCAAAGATCAAACAAGTACACATACCAGTAAGCTATTATCCAGATAGAGCACCAAATCTGCTTCATGAATTACCAGTGTCAGATTCACGCAATACCCAATTGCAGACGAGAAGGAAGAACCTGTTTTCTCGCATACAAGCTAACTCATCAGGATCAGGCTCTACTTCTCCAATATGCAGGATTCGGTATTTACTATCTACTGCCTATCACAAGAAAGCCAAAATGACATCTGCTAAAAAGCACTTTCAGATACTCAGCAGTTTTACCCTCCAAAAAAGGGGAGCAGAATAAAAAGTCCTTCGAGCAAATATAACCAATTCCCCATGAAAAATTTCTGAGGTATACAAAGAAATTTAAGAAATTTTAGTTTGCTAAGTGCTCAACAGAAAACACCAAGGCTTGCAGTAAAAGCTGTGAGACAAGCAACATACCAGTTTGTCCACAGTGACAGGGAGGGTGAAGAACACATGTAATCCCTGCTATCGGCCAACCTTATTCGCAAGTCGCAACATCTGCACCAGGATATCTTTGTCTCTTGATAACAAAAGCATGATCTGACAAAATCATGTCTGATCTGTATCTTAACCTATTCGTAAATTTGAAGGTAAGATCTTGGGATGACCTCAGTGGCAGGTGCTCGAGTAGGATGACTCCTTACCAATACTTGCGCTTGGATAAGACCTTCTTACCTGAACACTTGGGTGAAGTAAGAGAATCGATTGATTTGCCTGTGAAAATGCTAAAATACTGAAATGCAAAGATAAGATCAATATTGGAGTACCAACCATCATACAAAACTGAAGTATATGCATTACAAATGTGTCATAGGACTCATAGCTATTCTGTAAACTCAGATAACCAGCAACAGATTTAATTTAACATGGCATAAAGGGATGATGACAGCAATTATCAGTTACTGTTATGATTGCGCATTTGAAGAAAGGGTAGCTGTACAGAAAATTTGTTTGCTTCTCAATCTCAAATTTTCTGGTTTAGTATAAACACCCACTGAACAGAGAGGAGAGCCTTCATTCTACAGTAAATCCAACATTGTAAATTTTAGGAAAGATGCAGATTACCACCATAAACACTAATGTACCTCTAAAATTTCCAATTGCACGCTATCATATGGTACCTTTCATTGATAACAGCAAATATGTCAAGACTGAGATGTATATGTAATATTAACCTTGACCTACAGAAAAGCTGACCTTTTGTCCTCTGAAAGACACACTTTCACATAATTACAGAGTAAGCAACGAAGCATGCTAATGTATGTGAAGGCAATAGTTTAGAAGCCAAGCATAGAACACAGTAGTAAATGTAGCCAATTGCACGAAATTCTGGAAATCACTATAATTCTCATTGCATTATTTGTGCAGGCGAATAAACACATACATTGTACGATCAAAGAGGAAGCAACTATATGGTAGCTTCATAACTTTACCCATGTGTCACCAATTATCAGCACCAGCTTTTCCTAACGCACTTGCATTCTCTATGTTCACAAGTCAACGAAAATCCCAGAAAAGCTCAAGCTTTTTGTATATTCATGATCATCTCTAGCCTTGCACTTTACAAAAGTTGCCGGACTTTACCCACATAAGATGGCAATAAGCATTTCACTATCCATCCTTCAACATTTCCCAGTTGAGATGCAACGATACCATCCAGACATCTTAGCAGACTTCCCCACTGTCTATTGGATAAGAACAACTCACAAAAAAGATTAATCATTCAGGCTGCAGCATCCTCGCACTGATCAGTAGTAGACTTTGGATTTGCAGTAACCATTTCCAGTATAGGCTGAGCTTCCCCATTAGCTGCTTCCATACTAAAAGACCGGCAGCTAAAGTAAAAGACGGCTGTCATCATAGAGTCAATTAGCACCACAAAAGAATACATAAGTACCAAAAGGGGACCTTC
>JBBYHQ010348656.1:0-36603 GCA_038382645.1 Spergularia azorica
GTGTGAGTTCCTTCGACAAAGTCGAACACTGCAGAAACATAGATTTTCGAACTGAACAGAGATGTCTACGAAAATTCATCATCAGTTCAGATCCAACATTACTTCCAACCCCCCCCCCCCCCAAAAAAAAAAAAAAAAAAAAGAAACGAAAAAACCACATTGTGTACTTTCCTTGAATCTTTCAATCTTTTACATTTTGTTTGAATTCCTCTCAAATTTACAAACCAAACGTAAAATTCAGCAAAACAGAAGGAGTTCAGCATATAGTTTCATCAGCTCTAACCAAATAATGTCAATGTATATGCTTAACTAAGATGAGAAATGACATGTAAATGCGGCATTTACCTAGAATGTCACCCACAGCTACGGTCTGTTCGGCAGCCCATGAGGAATAGAAGTCAGGTGAGGGCGGAATCACCCATCCACTCTCATCTCCAACTGTCAGACTTGTTGCTGCTATGTCCTTCACCAGCGTTACTGCAACTGCTGCTAAAACAACCACGATCACAGACCTCATAGTCATTCCTTCGGCCAATCTTTTGTGTCTGAATCTCTGATGATGGCCTTGTTAGTTTCACTCGATCTGGCCTCTCTGGTGATATTTGACAATGTGAAACACAAAGACAGCTTCAGCTAAAAGTTTCACGGTCACCACTATGCATAGTTGGGTTGGACTCGGTTTAGGAATCGTTGGACTCGGTACACACTACCTGTCTACTTCCTGATGACTTCAGTCTACAAATACAGCCTTTTGGATCTCGGCATTGTTTTACACAACCTAAACAAATGAGGACACAGCAATGTTTCCGCTTCTGCGCCATTTCAAACATACAGCCAGTCATAGATTCTATGATTAATGTATGAATGTCATCAATTGGTTTAGACTTCGACAAAGTAAACTAGAGTGCATGGCTAGCAGTTTGATGCTACTAACTTCTAGGACGTTGCAAAAAGATGTGCAGGGCACAAAGTATGTGAGTTTCTTCTGTTTCGATTTCTTCAGCAACTCTGGAGTGTTATGCTGCTCGCGTAATCGAAACAATGTGAGTATGTGACCAGTAAACCATTTTGTTCTACCTGTTAAGTACTCTCCAACAACAACAACAACAACAAAGTCCGTGAACGAAAAATTGATCCAAGAACTGCATATATACAGGGTTATTCTGCGCAAAGCTACAAGAGAGATTTTATTCTTAGATGAAAAATAATATATACTGCTGACTCAATTAAAGTTTCAGTGTAATCTAGCAAGTATTCAATAGTTACAAAAATCATCTGTGGCTGCAGGACAGCATGCTTAAACATGTCCTTTCGTATCAGCACAACAAGTGACGAAAACTATAACACCTAGTACCTAGTCGACTGCAAGAACGCCCCCAAGCGGCTTCATCACAATCTCAAGAGCAAAACAAGTATCAACATTGAGGTGGTATATACCACAGAATGGGGCGTGAGCCAGCCTTGAGTCTGAAACACCTGCTCATCATTGAAAATAAAAAGGGTCAGGACCAGCACCAACTGTAAATATCAGTAGAACATTAAAAAAAAAGAGTATATCTTCAGGCTATCTTGAGACTGTATCATGATGTCATAAACCTACAAATCTTAAACCAATGCATAGAACTATAGTACTGAACTAGAATTGTTATGTGCAGTTTGCAATGCAATGAAAAATTTCCGCTTTATCAAAAAAGAAAAAAAAAGAAAAAAAAACTGACATTGGTTTTTCAAGACATGGTAAACGTGAGGGAAATGATAAGAATCTCCGATATGGTAAATCATTAAAGTACATCACGCCAATCCATCTAAGATAAATACCGACTTGTAGATGCACATATACGAAGAGTTACTCAGATGAAGACAAGCAGATCTTCAAGAAATCAATTAGGTTTAAACATCAAATTGACCTTCTAATACTCAACTAAAATAGAAGTAAATGGTGTCCCAGTGCAGCGTTAGAGAGAACGAGGTCAATGTCAAGGCTGAGGTTGGATGTGGAAACATCACTAGGTTCATATACTCGGCCCATACCCATTAGGTTTCGAGATCAAGGTGAAAGCAACGGATCATGGTAGTTTAATTTTATTGCAACAGCATCATCTAGATACCTCAGAATCAGCCCCTATCTAGTCAAATAAGAGCTCATAGGATCGGAAACTGCTGTCCCTTCTCACAGTACCAAACACAAAGCTGCGTCGAAATCACTGAGTCGCTATCTGCAATAGGATCTAGATGCATAACACTCCACATGCCTTAGTATAGAACAGATCAAAAGTGTGCCTAGAAATAGTTCAACAAAAACCTACCAACTACAAGAATCTTTCTGGAAAGTTGTGATCATTAAACATCCAAGTGGCCATTAACTGAACACTCAGCTCTACCTCGCCTTCCCGAAGAACTATAACACAGTTCTACTTCTTGAAGCAGAAACTCTACTGCAGCATGTCCATCCCAGAAAAAAAAAAAAAAAAAAAAAAAAACCTTTCTATCATGGGTGGAGATTGGTAGAATTAACATTTAAAGGGAAAAAGGCCAACAGATGCAGAAGAAAACTCACGCTCATAGTCACAATTCGCAAGAACATGTAGACCATGGAACTCTGATTTCGCCGGGACGCCGGATAATTCGTCATTATACATATACGATGACAACAAGAAGCAGAGAGTATCCGTTTTGCTCTCCCAAAAAAAAAAAAAAAAAAAAACTTTTTTCCAATGGGAATTTTTATTTTTCTTATTTTTTGGCCTGGGCAAGGAGGGTCAGCTCTTCACCTAGTGGCAAATTACCCAGATTATAATTTCTCCAATACAGAGGCCAAAAGCCGAACCGGCTCAGATCGTGTATACTCCGGCCAACCCAAAATATTGCCGTTCATATAAATTCGCAGCCTACATCCCAAACATTAGATTGGAAATCATAGTATTTGTATGTTGTCATCCTTTCATACGAGAGCAGTAACAGCCTAACAGGCCCTGGAAACTAATTTCCCTAAAATGTTAATCAGCACAACTGGTACAGCCAGTTGCAGAATCTAGTTTTTCATACTTGAGGAAATCAGACCTCAGCACTAAGATCACATACTCCGGAAAAACAAGGATCACATACTAAGATGTCATATATTATATATATCCCCCCATCTCGTGAACTAATAGCTATCCAATTTATCAGCAATGTTCAAAAATCTATATACAAGGCAGGTCATCAGATGGCAAAAGAATATGATTACAAATATAAAATAAATGTCAATGGTTACCTTTAACTGAAAAGGCGAAGGCGCGGCAGCTGAGGACTTCAAAGCAGGAAACCCAACATCATATGAAATGCTTCCATCAGGTTTCCAAAGGCCAAAGTTTCTCTCGGACGTTGGCCCAGGTTTTGAATTTTCATTGAACATTGCAAAGACATAAGCTTTAAGCATAATCTTTGGCCTTAAAGGAGTACCCTTTCGCAAGGCAAGCCTCTTTCGGAGATTGAAATTGTAGGTTCTGGCATTTTCAGGAGTAGCAACAGCTTCATTCTGATCCCCACGAAATGCCCAGCCAGTCTCAGTAATTATCACTTCCATCTTTTTAAACCCTGCATCTTCAAGAGCAGCATAAGCTGCATCAATCTGAGCATCAAGAAGATTGTCATAATGGAGCTTCGTTTGGGAGTCCACAATCCCTGGGTTGTCTTGGAAAAGAGCATAGCTTACGTTGATGTGGGTTGGATCGCTCATGTACGTTAGGAAAGGATAAGCATTTAAACAGAAAGGCGATCCAATCTGTGAAAAGAAGTCCAGAAGTGGCTTCATGTACTGCTTCATATTATCCCTAAATGTACAATTGGATGGAGGGTATGAATTATCGAACACTCCAAAATGATGAGAGGTAGTAATCTGAATTTTGTCATCAAGATGGAGACTTTTTGTTGCATTATAAATATTCTTGACCGCACCCAATAGATTTCCCCAGAGTTCCTGATCATTTCCAAAAACTTCATTACCTATTGCAATACCTACTATACGAGTTTGTGGATAATAGGCCTGAATGTTGTCCTTAACCCAGCTCAAAGCGTGATCTGGATTGTCACTCATGTCATTGAGATAGCCATTCGGAAGTCCAACAACTAACTCAAGCCCGGAGTTACCGAAGGCCTTCAGCACACTATGATCAAAGTCAAATATTCTGACATTTCGAATCTTTGCTTGTTTCATTAGTTGAACAACTTTTTCTGGTGGAGGGATATTATCAGCAAGTCTCCCATAGTTTATGCCGTAAGTTCCAGTAAAAGCATCAACTCTCAAAGAGGCTGGAGGAAAGAAATTAGCAGAAGAACCCAAGTCATGTATAGTTCATCAACCCCTCAAATTTTAACAACACAAGGTGCTCAGACTCAAAAATTCAACCGATATTTTATTAGATAAAATACATCACAATTCGTAAGTCATAAGCTACATTTTTCGACCAATTGCTCGTTCAAATGCAGTCGAGAAAGTAGATAATCCAAGCATTCAGCAGATATCGACACATAGGGGAGCACATCCACAACAAAAATTAGTGTTCTCGAGTAATCAATTGAGGAGCATAATCACCAATTCAACATATAATCAAGATAGAATTGTATACAATCGACTAAAAGATACAATCCCAGCTTCTCAATGCATTATTATGTCATGCCACAACAAGTAAAAATCGAAAAATCGAAAAATCGAAACAAGATGCAAGAAACCAATACCAGCATCAACCAACTTATGAACAACTTCACTAAATAAGTACAACACCGCTCAAACTACAACTAATTCAAAATCAGCATGAAACCCCAACACAACACAAAAAAACACAGCAAACTTGTCGGCAAACACCAAATTAACTCAAATTATATCATTCTTAAACAAATAAATCCAGCATATAATCAATATAACGTCAAATTAACATTAAAAAAGATGGTAAATAAAAGTAAAGAAAAGGAATTATACCAATTTGGGTTGTGAACAGCAAGAACAGAACAGAAACCAGTCTGCAGAATCTCACAACTTTATGATCCATCTCAAGTTCAAATCCCAGAAAACCCCACAAATTTGAGCAATGCAATCTTCAGCTAGAAGATTAGAAAACCCAACTTTATTATTATTCTTGCTGCAATAATAATATTTTTTGCTCAAACATGCCATAGAAAAAAATAAACCCCCTTGAAATAATAAGAATTAAAGACTTCAACTTGAAGTTGAAAATCCCATGTAACAGTCATTCAAAAGATACCCACCAAATTAAAACTTGCAAAAACCTCTCAAAATTATATATTTTCAACTCTCTTTTAATTTAATTAATTCAACTACAATTCACTAAAAAAAGTTACCAAAAAAAGAAAACTAAATTAAAATAGTGGGATTATTATGATAGAAGAATCAAGAGAAGGGGGGGAACAAAGATTGAGAATTAATGGGGGTTTTATAAGGGAATTTTTTTGGTGTTTTTTTTTTTTTTTTTTTTTTTTTGTTGCTTTTGATATTCCTCTTTATTCAGTTGCTTTCTTTTCAAACTTTATTTATGCCTTTATTATTATGGTAAATAAATAAATTATGGTATGGTAAATAAATAAGATATTTTTTAAGTTTCAAATTTGGTACTTTTGGGCAAAAATTTCACGCGCAAATGGTCGACTAATGCAACTTTTCTAATTTTCTTCCAACACTTTTTTGATGTGCTAGTATGATTTTCACATCTGGCGACTTGTTCATACTCTGTATTTTTTTTAGCTTTGTCGTTGTTGTAATATACGTAAACATATTTGATTGACAGAGTAAACTTAAATCATGTACACGAGTTGAGAAGTGAGATATACTGCATACCGTATTCCGAGTGCATTTTAGCCGAATATTACTTAGTTGATTAGATTTCAATTGAATAGTTTGATGATCCGATCGATAGTTGTTCTTATTCATAATAAAGAAAAAGTGCATAACGTATAAAATGTAAACGGGAAATTAATTATGTATCATAGTAATAAAAAATCTCATATAAGTACATTCATTGCAAACCAGTCCCAATAATCGGAACAAAAAAAAAAAAAAAAAAAAAAAAAAAAAAAAAAAAACTAAAAATGCGGGTTTTTGGAGTTTAGGAGTAATGAATTTGTGTTATACTGTTATGCACCGACTAATTTCATGCATTGCTCTGACCCAGTAATTGTGGACAGTAGACTCAAGTCAACTCAAAGACTTGTCCAACGCCTATCTTTCTTTGAACTGTGCCGTGGCCGTAAGAGAGACGTTAGAAACTTAGAATTTGATGGAATAATGTCGAAATTCTGAAATCTATTATTTGCATCTCGAAATAACAATATCTTTATACATTATTTACCGCCAAGAAAACTGAAATTGTATTAAGAAGATAAAGATTGAGTAATCTTTCGAATTTACTGTGACCAACTCCAAACACTCCCTCCGTCTCAGCTCAAACGCCCCATATTTAGTTTTGGGACGTCCCATCTCAAACACCCTATCTATTTTTAGACATATTTCTCTCTTCTATTTTTATTAAATTATCACATCTTCTCTCACATTATCTCTATTACTTTTATTAATCCCTACATTCTCTCTCATCTTTTTTCCTAATATTACCCTCACTCAACTTATTATATCAATTTTTCTTATTTTACTACAAAAAATGTCCGTGGCGTTTGAGCTGGGACGGAGGGAGTAGCTAGATGTGCCACTATTGTAATTCAAAAAAAGTTATCCTGGAGAGGTAGTAGCTATCGTAATGTAGCTCTCTTGGGAATCGTAAAAAAAAAGAAATGAGAATGGGGTATATTTACAATCGTACAATAGTTTTGTAGATTCCAAATTTTGTTCTTGTCTAGCATTTGATCAACGATTATTTCCAGAACTAAACAGTTCAATGCATGACCATACAAAACAGTTCAATGCACGACCTTGCTGGCTTGCTTGGTACGAACAGACAAATGATTGAATTATGATAATTGATGCCTTCTTAGCTACGAACAATTATATTACAAGTTAGTATAACAAAATAATAAATCAAGCCTTGTAATTTGGTAGGTAGGTAGAGCCGTAAAAGGAATCAAGTTGAAGGTTTCATTATCTAATTAACAATTACAAAAGTTTCGATCACAATCAGCATAGAAGTGTAGCACGAAGTACTTCTTAGCTTTCACTCTATCATTTCTTCCATATATTCAAATAAGCTGTTAAAAGTTACTTGAAATTGAGGGAGTATAAACTAAGAGTGTGGAGTATACTGATTTCCAAAGCCACTATAACTAAATGTTTGAATTATTATAAAAAAGAGCAAACCCGACTTATGGGAAAGTCGAAAAATCATAAATTTGTAAATCTTATGTTGGAAGCTTTGCAACCGAAAAGGAGTATACCCGGTATTGAATTTTGCAAAATGCCATGGTGAAGTAACGAAGCACTAATTTTACGAAAAATAGTGTATTTTTCTATTTTTTGTTCCTCGAATCTTACCATACAAGTTAATGCCTCTTTTTCTTCACTTGATCTAAAATGATCAATGCAAGAAAAGTGAGCATGTCAAAGATTCCATGCTTTCTAATTATCTAATCTAATCCCCTTTTTATTTTTATTTTTGTTACAGTGTGATCTCTTGAGTGTACCTTTGTGCTTTTACGAGTTACCAGCGCATCGTTTTCGACTTGTTAGTGCTATCAACGCTGTTTCGTACGTGAAAAGCCTCTCTTTTGATCACACAATGACGATCACCCTTTAAGTGTACCTACCAGCATTTGACTAGTAATTCCCTGGGAAATTCATTGTACGATAAGTTACGATAAGACGTGTGTAAGTAATTTTTACGGGTTGATGATTCTAAGTTTTCGTTTTCTGATAAATATATTTTTCGACATTACCGAGTGGTTACTCTTTATGTCTCAAATGCTTCCACATTACTTTCAACATATTCCGGGGTGGAGGGAGTAAAAGGTTACATCATATCCATCTCCTCAGTTGTTAATGGGAAAAGCTACTTTTGATTTGTTTGACATAAATTAAAGGAAAAAAGAAATGACAGGGAAAGATAAAAAGCTATTAACTGGGATCGGAAACAAAAGAAACCTGAGTAAACATGTATCGTTTTCTTATAGCTACCAATCTATAGTAAACGGGAAGTAAGTGACTCATCCTTGCAATCTGCTTTATTTCGAGTTTTTAACCAGAATGCAGAATTTCTGCTACATTCTACAAATTGATAGCATGTCCTGAATCCTGTTAAAAACTTACAGTCACAACACCGGGTTCATTCGTTAATAACAGAACATGAAATGCTTCACGTTGATAACTATGAACTATCCCTCGGAGTATCAAAGCTAAAAATATACTATATGGAAGTAGCAAAATCTCTATCACCATGATCTACAAAATTTCTGCCAATGTATTCTTCGCCTATGTTAAAACGAAATTTGAAAGAAAAAACAAATCCGAGATGGGGAATCAACAAGGGCAAACCTACCAAATATCTTGTGTCTCAACTCTTGATTCCACCATATATGAATAAATGATTTGTTTGTGTGTTAGAGCAGCTACCGTAAATCTGTAACTTACAAACAGCCAGAATTTATCGACGATGTTTTCCAGAAGCGAGCATTTGGCCAATTATGTTAGTCACCTGAGAGAACATAGATAAGAGCTCTAATTAGAAGTCGAAAGACTCAATTTCGGGATGTCCCCTTTCGCGGTCTTCCAAGCTCCAAAGGGTACAGACACAACATGAACAATGAAAAAAATTAAGCAGGGTAAAGAAATGGACAGAGAACCAGGCAACATGACAATATATATAGGACCACAATCACCAAGTCTTGAAGCAGGGCCAAATAAACTAAACATTGATCAAGGCTGTGTTTATCCTAAGGATCAAACTACTGGAAGCTTAAACCACTCTCCTTATAAAAAGAACTTGGGGGATCAGGAGTTGATGTGAAGTTCAGAGAAGATAACGGTACTCATAATATATTCTGACCTTCCACTACAAATTCTTAATGGTTACACGCCTCCAAAAGACCACAACACTGGACGATTTTCATATCTTTCGAGTAATGTACACAAGTACTTGCACCTCACAACTGAATATCAAAACCATCAATCACTGTTTGTTGTCTACATCTTATATTAGCTACTCTTTTCGGAGATGCAAGAAAGTGCAAAACACCTTAGTTATAAGGGATCTATTCTTTCAAACATTTTTGAAAGGATCAACACTTTCTAAAATTTACGAAAAGATCTATGCTTTCTAACTGTTTGCCACTAGAAGGCACATATATTTAGTTCAGAAGAATCAGAAGGCATATGTGTAACAGTAGTAAAATATCAAATCAGCAAGTCACCATTAGTCAGAGTCCTCAGTGACTGTAGCGACTAGCGAGCATACCCCATTTGTTAACTCACCAATTTGCAGGCATCCATGTAACAGTAACAATCCCAAATCACCACTGGGAGCATCACCTATACTATTCTTTAAAGCATGTAGTACTTGAACCATAATGCTACAAATCAGTGTCATTACTGGCAACGGGCTGCACAACTTGTTCAACACGATTACATGCTTCAGCAAATATGACAAGTTGTCTAGTTCAAGGTGGAAAGAAAAGAGCAATGTCGCCTGCATTAGGTGACTTGGATAGCGGATAATTGATCAACTTGTTTCAGTTCACTATTATACGGAATGAAATAGAAAATCATAATGTTGAATACCATTCTTTTAAACCTGAGACACATGAACAATTAGCTTTCAAACACATCGGTTTGATGCAAAAGGAATCTACACCAATACTTAACAACAAACATAAAATCTGAACGAATCTGAATAAGAAACTACAGCTGCATTTGGGATACTCTAGACTTCTTGAACTATTACCACTTATTGGAATGCATTAGCCAATTTCGGTATCTAACCTGATTATACTTCGAAACACAGCGATCGGTGCAAGCACTTTCACCTATGCTTAGTTCAGGTTCCTTGTACCTAAGGCAAAAGGGTTAAATAATGATAGAACTACAGCCATTATAAACAAATCAATAGAATGATAAAATCGTGTACCTTTTATCAGCACATTTGTGGAAGCAAGTATCCGAAAGCCTAGATCAGATAAACATGCATATGTCAGCCCAGATGCACACTGGGATAAACCAGTAAAAATTTATATCTTTAGAATTCTAAATCCAATTACAGAATTCAAACATATTGCAAGATGAGACATTAACAAGAGTGAAACCTACAACAGGGGCAGAACAGAAGGTATTCAAAGCAGCCTTCAACATTTTTTTTGCCAAGACATGTCTCGATTACAAAAAATTGAGCCAAATAAAGATTTCAGCAAAATCAAACAAAGTTGCATATCACAACTAGTCCAGATAAGAAACGCCACTCGTCAAAATAAGAAAAAAGGGATCAGAGAAAAATGCAAAGATAAATAAGGCTAAACTTTTCATACCTGTTAAACAATTGCACTCTGTATTCCATATCACTTGTTGCTGTACCAATGAGCTAGACATATTCATAAAAGAGAATCTAATCAATTATCAGCACTAAGGAAAACAGAAACATAAAATGTCCTAAAAAAACAGATACAGGACCAAGAGGAAAGGTACACATTGAGTGCTAAAACACACTGAAATAATAAAATTGCCAACTACAAAGTATTTTTCTTTCCCTTGGAATTTAACTACCAAACAAGGCAATTTCGACTTTCGATCAAAAGCAAAGTCATTTTTCTCTACATGATTTGCAAAGCATACAAACTACTAATACCTAGTAGAATATCATGTTACCCTGAGCAAATCATTACAATAATTTATACAAAAACTCTTCTAAAGAGAACCAAAACGCAAAGGGTTTGTCCACGTTCCTTATTTTAACAAGGTTTTTTGGCTGTTGCTGCCTTTGAGCAAATAAACATATTATTATGGCTGCTTGCAATTGGTCTTATAGAAACAGATAGCTAGAAAGAACATACCTTTTGCTTTTCTAGGGCAGAAGCCAAATCATCATCAACCATATTAGCCTGCATATCGCAAATCAAAAAGTTAATACGACAAATACGAAGTGATATAAAAGAAAATTGTTTTCAAAGGAGAAAGGAAAAAGAAAAAAGAAAAAAAAAAGGAAAATACAATAAAAGGCAAGATCCAATTTGAGGCTAAAAAGATGGTTTATATAGATTGAAAAACATAGCAGAGACTCGTTTGGTACTGCTTCATAGAGATTTTCAGTTAACAAACTACCAACCGATGAAATTATTACACATTGGTAGAGTCTTCATGACCGGTCACAACTTTCTAAGGAGATCATGTATTCAAATTTTAGCAATTCTCTCAGCTTAAGCAAATGATTTAATGAAGAGTTGACGACCCAAATTTAGTAAGCAAGTCCTAGGTGTGCATAGATCAACCCCCCCCCCCCCCCCTTCACCTCAACCCAACAAAAGAAGCAAGAATATTATACCTCTTCCTTGTTTACGGGAAGTTTATCGTTGTCACCTTCGACCTATGATCCACATAAACATTGTTATCTTTTGCTATCCGATCATATAAACACATAGAAAATGATATCTGACCAAAGCAAACCTTTTCCTTCTCAGGAACAGAAGGTGTATCACTGTCGACCCTTCTTACCTAAACAGCATACACATATAAAGATCAAACAGTAGAGGAGGCAACAAAAGGCAAGACTTGCAATAATATCAAAGTTCCAATTAAATGGAAAAATATATATGGCCTAAAGATACAGCAGATGTTAGTTCAGCTTTGTTTCACAGACACTTTCAGACTTTCAGTTCATCGCTGAGGGAAGGTTATGGAGAATATTTTTTGTCACCTCCCTCCAGTAAGCAACATTTTAAAGCTGCATGCCTGCATCTAAAGTCTAATCCTAGATCTTAATGCCAACTGAGAATCCAGCATCAAAGATGAAGAGAGGACAGACAAGTGCGGTAAAGGTTAGGCATCCGTTGATGTATATCCTCTCACGATAGTTCCAAACATGCTTTAGTCGAACTATCTGTTTCCTTTCCCCAAGTTAATCGTCTACAATTTCAGTTCGTACATCTTTGTTTCTTAAATGAACCGCCTAGCACTTCAAGTACACACAGAACTCAGATGTACCATCTCCATATTGAAGGCTTGCTTGGAATGAGGGTAATTGTTAAGGGAGTAATAGAGGCTAAAACTAGAGGGAAATGGTGGTGGTAGATTGAGGGGGAATTATTACCCCCATATGGGCGACAAAGGCCCTAGGGGGAAGGTGGGTAACTATTACTCCCTTAACAATTACCCCCAATCCAAGCAAGCTCTAAATGGAGGTGCGCATATCCCCCCCCCCCACCCCCTTCAACATACACAATGAAAATAACTACTGTATCCATTCTAAACTAGGCACATAAACTGATAAACATCATTGAGGTTGCTTGCTATTAAATCTGAGGTCTCATCTTTTGGGGTTGTATTACGAGTCGTGATCACTTGTAAAACCAAAATTACAATCACTAATCCAATACCCACATATAAATTTCACCTCAAACAACAAATATACCCGAAACATAGCCATCATAAATTCCACGCCAAGTATACACTATACAGAGAAGTACCATCTTAATATATAATCGAGGTGGGCATATTAGCAACACCAACCCCCCCCCCCCTCCCGCCTCGGCCTTCAACATACACAAAGAAAATAACTAATCTTTCCCGTTCTAATGGAAGAATACACAAGACAAGAATGGTTTTATACCTGTTTGTTATTTATGGGAGATTTAGTGTTATTGTCATCTATCACCTATCACATTATAAGCATCGTTGAGGTTGTTTGCTATCAAATCTGAATAAAAAAAAAAAAAAAAGTTTTTAACAGTAAAAGGAAAACAGAAACATACCTCTTGCTTCTCATGGGCGGAAGGCAAATTACTGTCCGTCATTTTAATCTACAAAGTTTACAGAACCATATCAATCAAATCGCAATTAAATAATATTTCTCCTCAAAACAAGGAGACATCTAAGAAAGTTTAGCCAAGTATGAAAGGGTTATGTGAATGTGGCTTTGACTTAAAACCATAAGGAACACCAGAACCAGTGGATAAGTAACAGTTACAAAAAAAAACTAGAAGACAGCTACGAAAGTTTAGCCAGGTATCAAAAGGGTTATGTGAATGTGACTTTTGATTTAAACATATGGAACACCATAACCAGTGGATAAATAGCAGTAAGAAAAAAAGAGGGGATAAATTTCTAGAAATGTACTGTAACAAAGCTGTCGGCATTATCACCAATTCGCCATGTTCAGATATGAAAGTATCAAGAAGGAACCATGATCTACGATGGAAATGGAAATTCTTCAGTTGGCAACATTTAGAGCTGCATCTTAGTGCCTTACTCTCGAGGATTTCAATACAACTAAGGATATCAACAGCAAAGATGAAGAAAGGTTTCTCGAGTAAGATAACAATTAGGCATTTTCAAGGTAATACCTCACACTCCAATTCAGAAGAAGGCCTAGTAAAGATCCAGGCGTTTCCTTCCTCAAGTCAATTTCCTCCTTTCCTACTTCTTATTACTACTTTGAATCTCGAAAAAAACGCCTAACACCTCTCCACTTATAATCAAAGTCCAACACCCACATCCCATCAATCCTGAATCTTCAAGCATACACAAAGGTCTCATCTCATCTTTTGGGTTGTCTTACGAGTCGTGATCACTCACAAAACCAAAATCAACAATCACAATCACCCACTTAAAATCAAAATTGATCATTACAATTAGGATTACAAACATAATTACAGCACAAAAAGGCCTCAACTTTTCTAACATATCAGCAAGTTTATGCTAAAAAACAAGCACATTGCAAAAAAACCCATTGAAAAATTCACCCCCAGAATATCAAAACAGCAGCAAAGTAACCAAAGTCACACATTTTAAACAAAAAAAATTACAAAAGATTGAAACTTGGGTAATTGCTTAATAAGTAGCAGCAACAATAATACGGGGAAAAAAGGAGAGAGAATCATACCCTTTTGAATTGGGATTGAGAGGAAGAGAGTTGTCAAGTTGAGTTGAAGTGAAAGACAAGCAGTAAAGATCTTATACACCAGTGACTTCACAAAGACGCCTCCCACCCAGAGTATAATAAGGGTTTATCGTTTTTCTGTTTCTTTGTTTTTCTCAACAAGAAAATTCTTTTTGGGGGGTAAAAGTGTAAAATAATAACTCTGGTAAAACTCTGATTAGTGTGGTCGGGCGATTTTGTGCGAACCATTTTTGTAAAATTGCATTTTATTTTCCGAGGTTGTCTTTGTCGAGTTGTTAAGGTGAGTGATCATGAGTCATGAGTCTTGTATCTTGATAATAATAGGTTTTAGATGAGAATTTCTTTGATCTCATTGTATGTCGATAATGTGATCAATCGTCTACATTTAGTGTCTTTGAAATGATTTATTGTTAAGTTAAAATTAGTGTAATTAAGTCAGAGTTGTTGCGTCTAACACTCTAACCCAACTACTATAGTTGGGTAGCTGTATTACACATGTCATAATTAAAAATATGCCAGGTCTAAAACGGGAAAATTAGTCGGGAATTCCTCCACCCTCTCACAAGGGTTTAGCCCATTAATTTTGGGTTGAGTTGCTTGATATGAATGTGATCTAACTATGCTCCCTCACCTCTTTTTTTGCATGGTTATCTTATTTCGTGATGAAAGTAATTAAAAGTTAGACTCATAACTCATCGATATATATATGTATAGACTATCGAGTCGCTCTGACATGGACAACTCTAAGTTGTACAAAGTGTGCCTTTTTATTTGGATGAGAGAAATCCACCAGTATCTTATCTCTTGTATACCCCAAGATATGCATCCTAACACAAAAAATTCCCACCAAAAAACAGTACAATCACAAAGAACAAAAGAATGGCAGCAACCAGCTTCCTCTCTACTGCCAACACCTTCATTCATCTCTCCTCTTCAAACTCTGTCTCTCCAACTTCATTGATAACTTCATCATCAAGCTCATCATTTTCAACTCAAAAACACAATGTAACACAAACACTAGTGTGTAAGGCAAGTGCATTATCAGAACTACCTCTGAGTCTGAGCAAGAGAGGTTTTGCATTGAGTCTGTCATCAGCATTTCTGCTGTCATTAGCCGGAAAGGCGGACGCGACACCGTTGGAAGCTGAGGATGATTTGGAGTTCCTGGAGAAGGTGAAGCAAGACAGGAAAAAAAGGCTTGAAAGACAAGGCATTATCAACTCTTCTGTAAAGGAGAAAGGTTTGGTCTTTTTTTGTCTTCTTTTTGTTTTTTGATTGGGTTTCTTCTGTTGGAAATTTCATTGATAGAGAGTCATGCGACATCTATAATATACCCTCTATTATATCTCTGTTAGAGATGTTGTTATGTAACATATGCTGGCATTTTTTAGCACTGACACAAAGTTTCATAATTTGATTAACAAAATGGGGGTGCAAAAAAGATGCAGTACCACATCGGACACAGTGACAGTATCTTAGTCGTTCCAATTTGTTCGGAACAAGGTTGCGTACATTCAGACCTCCTGTCAATGCTATCAAGGAATATCGAAGCTCTTTTGGTACTGCCTTGTTATCATGTTATGCTGCAGTCTGGAAAAAACCCGAAAACCTTGTCAATGAAGCTAACTGTATAACTGATTGTTGGTGAACCATGTAAATCTGTGTGCTAATCTCGATCCTATGTTTATATTCTCGCATCCATCACATTAGTATAGTGGCTTAGACAACCCTTTTTTTTTGAGGTAACTCTATATGACTGTCATCTGCTATCAAATCCATGACAGGCTATTTGCAAGATGTTGTGTACACACTAAGCAAGGTCGGCCAAGCTATCGAAAACAATGATCTAAATGCTGCAAGTTCAGTTCTTGGCTCCAACTCCGACTCTGAATGGATTAAGAAGGCCAATACAGCTTTCGGCAAGGTCTGCCTTGAAACTTAACTTCTCAGTTTGTATCAGTGGTGTTTTGCAGGTGTTTGTCTAACAGTCTGACCTGACGTATTTTATGATCTCGGGTTTGAACATACAGCTAACCGAAGGAGCTGAAGAGAAGGCGGAAGTTGAAGCATTCAATTCATCTGTTTCACAGCTGATTTCGTCTGGTGGGTGTACAGGCAGTGTTAAAATCAGTATATGCGCACTTGGTACCTGAGCTTGATTTGTAGATTACTGACTTTACCTTTTTGATCTCACATCTGTAGTCGGAAACAAAGACATGGAATCATCAAAGCTCGCCTTCCTGTCCTCAGCTGCGGCCTTTGAGAAATGGACGACCCTGACAGGCCTTGATGGACAACTCAAAGGGCTTTGAAAGTGCCTCCTGGATTTTGGCCTTCTTCTGAGGGCTTTATTTACCTGTACTAAGTTCACACACTTCACATTGATAGTATTCTGTAGGTCGACATTCGACAAGACGATCCCTTTTGCTCCCTTTAACCGTTGAGGTCAGGGAATATGTTATAGAGTTTAAGCTCAGAGCTCAAAGAACAAGCTTCTAACATTCTGTGAATGAAATGTGATTATGTAAATGCCTAAAGTAAATCTTGGTGCACCTGACCTGTTCAAACTGCCTTTTACATTGACCTCTAAAAAAAAATCGCCTCTTATTTCCACTACCTGGTTGAAGCAGTATCTCTCGCGTGGTCTACTCGAAGAAACGAACACACAACACCTGCAATATTGCCCGTGCTTATGACCCTGAACTTGCTTCTCAATGAAGCTCATTTCTGCTGTAATATACAGGACCAGAACGTCAAGCAGCACTAAAACGAAGCACAATTGCGAATAAAACATGCCAATTGCCAAGCAATCTTCTGCATGTCGAACCTGCTTCATTATTACAGAACATTCAAAGAGTAGCTTCATCACACTACATAAAATGGATGTTATGTCATAACGGGACTGGTAGTTATGGACAACATAACGTTACAAAAGAGATCTCTGCAAAGGCTACAATGCCCCCCTCTAAAGCGACTCACACCGGCTATGGTCAGGGCCTAATCTACAGCTGTATACAGGGGTATTTCACTGAACAACAAATAAGAATCTACCATTAATTAACAACAAGGCTAAAGTTGTTTCCGAGGCCCACAATCTCGGAAGAGAGGGGGTACACAATACAGGATAGGATGGCTAAAATTAAGGCCCAGCCTCGCCAGCCTGGTTTCCGTTCATGTTTACCTCTGATATCTTTTTGCTTGTCTCAACATCTGCAGGCTCTTTTCCCTGTACTTCAGTGGATCCTGGTGCACTTCCATTGTCTTTTGCCCCGCTATCAATGTTGAGCTTTGCTTCTGTGCTGGCAGCTGCATCAGGTTTGACAGGCTCTTGCAAACCTTCTTGTTTCTTCACATCAGTTTGTGGTAGCTCCACAGCCTTGGATTTTACTTCTTCTGCAGCCTGAGGAGAATCTACAACTGTGTTTTCCACTTTGCCTGGCTCATCTGCTGCCTCTTTTTTGTCACCTTCAACATCTGAGTTCACCTGTTCCGGGATGTCCACTTTCTCTGCTTGCTCTTGAGGTTGCTGCTCAAGTACAGCTTCCTTTCCCTCACCGTTGGTGCCTTTAGTCTCAGGCTGGTCCTCTTCTGCAATATCCTTTCCAGCACTGCCAACCTGTTCCTGCTTTTCAGTCTTTCCAACATCACTCATCTCAACATCCTTTTCAGTTCCATTGGCTGTTTTCCCCTCCTCGGCCTTTTCAGATCCATCAGCTGGTTTATCTTCCTCAGCCTTCTCAGCATCTTCCATCTGGGTGTCACCTTTCTTAGTTTCTTCAGTTGATGCTTCACTGTCTTTGCTATCTTTCTTGGTGGCAGAAGATCGCCTTCCCTTCTTCTTAGGAGGCTCACTCTCGGGACTCGATTTGACCTTCTCACTGATACGAGCTGATCTCCTAGGGGTCTCACCCGTACCCCAGTCAAACTCGGACGCTGGTGGACCACCAGGATGTGATTTCAGGTACTGTTGCAACTGCCTTTGGTTATGAATCTCCTCACCTGTTGGAGATGTGAAAACTATTTCGTTTTTCTTCGGTGTGCCTCCTCGCTTAGGAAAGAACTGCAAGCACCTCATGTTATATGACTCGGTGAAAAGCAAACCGCAGAAGCAAAATTGCCCAAAATACACATAAAAACCAGACAAATCTAGAAGATCAAAGCACAAATGACGGTTGGATGTGATGAACAGTTGCAACACAATGGATTTCATTTAGCAATGATATGGTGGATTGAACATGAAGGTAAAGAAAGAAGAGTGCCATGTGTAAGTAGATAAAAGAGAAAGCAAAAGGCAGACTAAGTGCAAGATATAGATAAGGTGCTTCGGTAACAGATGTCAGACTGCAGGTAATTTCCTCGGGTGAAGACAATTAAAAAGATTAGAACCTTCCTTCAAAAACAACTATCGCCAACCATCATGGTGTGGGAGTATTATGTAAGCAGGGTAATTGAAGTACTGGACCCTTCACAACCCCGCCACAACTGACCAGGCAGATCACAGGTCATGGCTCAGACGTCCATCTTATCAACCAGGAAAAGGAGTCTTCGAAAGCATTAATTATATGAGAAATAAGGACGAAAGAAATCAAGTGAATGGGAGATGGGAGATGGTAAGTGAAAATAGAACTCCACAACACGTATAGAGAGAAATGAATAGCAGTGTAAAACTCAGCAGAATGCAGCTTCCGTTCAGAACTCATCACCAGTTATAGATACTGGCAGACAAAAGGTAGACATAGAAGCAGACATCACATATATTCCAAAATATGAGCAAGAAGCATACTGTATTACAAATTCAACTTCCTATATATTAGAAACTAAACCTCTCACTTACAAAACCTGTAAGACTAAGTATGTAACTACCTAGGATGCACCAAAAAGATCTCCCAATTAGTAGAAGGGGAAAATGAGGCGGGAAAACGCAGAGTCCATCTCATAGTCATACCAACGCACAAGAACAAATTAAGCTACGATTCTGCGGGTTAAAGCCTTCAAGGTAAAACTCTCGAGACTAGACAGCTGCTACATTCCAAAGAACTGGAAGTTTCAAACCCAAAAGAAGCTTGTTCACAGCAAGAATTAGAACTTTTTTTTTTTTTTTTTTTTTTTGAGAATGAGCTAGAACTTGGAGTTATGCATAAGTAACAACCACAGACATACATACAGCTATGTATCTTCACCATAAATCATTCCTGTCAAGAATAGGTCTCTAACTTTTTCCGTTAATTAACAAAACCTTTTAAGCAAAGTCCAATTCTGGAAAAAACAATCCTTGCTGGTTGAATCCTATATTCACCAAAGAGTATATGTAGCATTGAGAAATGCTGGTCCACTAAAATAGTCCAATTTTCCTGGTAAGTCTTAACATTTCTGTTGAAGACTCTTTGAATTCCCCAATCAAATTAAATTAGTAAAATGAAGAGGCATGCATTTATTTGAGTAAATGCATCTTCTAAATGCATGTATGGAGACTTCTAGTACATGTACTCCTACAAGGCTCTAGAGATAGTTTAGTCCTATAAATAGGGGCTTTGAGTTGTGTTGAGACTTAGATAGAGCAGTAGAAAGAGAGATCACTTGTGTGAGGTTTTTCCATCTAAGTGCCTTAGAGTGAGAGGGTGCTCGGGTCCTTAGGTCGATTATTGTGTGAGGGTTGTCAAGTTCGCCTTAAACTTGTATTTGTGAGTCTACTAATATAGTATAGTTGTGTTGTGGACTAGGCCTACGCCGAACCACTCTAAAATTGTTCTTTTGCACTTTTCCTCTATTTTTGTGTGTTAGCACTGATTTCCCAACAATTTCACTCACTAGGATAAATGGATAATGCAGTCGGCCAGCCGCAGTCAGACATTTGTAGGCTCAGAGAGCACACTGCACACCAGGATTTAAGAAAATGGTCCATTCTGTTCATTGGAAGCATCTACCATGTTGTAACAGAATCACGGAACTCACACCTTAACATTTGATGAGCTAAAGGACGAGCTATTATCCAACTTTTTTTCACCCGAATACTTGAAATCAGATAATTTCTTCTAACTCAGAGAAGTGCTAGTCTCCAGCTCTTGAACAACCTCAAAAGATAGAACCTTTCTCCAGAAAACTTTCCACTGCTTTTCTCCAAAAAAGAAAAAATAAATGTTTTCAATGACAAAAATATCCTGACTTGCTCATTCTTCTTTTCTTAGCCACAAGCACAACCTTAGTTCATTCCAGACTTTGGAGCCTTTGGTCAAGAGCCTATCTTCATAATGAAAAAAGGGTGGATACCCAAAGGTCACATCAAATACTACCCAAAGGTCACATCAAATACTAAACAACAACCTTAACTACTCTCCCGCTGACCCACCTCCGGAAAGGGTAAGCGTGACGGTCATACTAACAATCATAGAAGCAGCTTGAAGAACCACACAGATCCCAAAAGCCTTGCTCGAAACCATTCCCCACACAAATGACAAATTAGACACTCAGACCTACTCTCATTTTTTCTAAGTATCTCAATCTTCAAGGCACTTACAAGTGTGGATAAAATTGCAAGGACAGTATCACTTGCACTTGGGCATTACTCCAACCAAGAGGCTAGATGAATTCAACGTGCAGATAATTACCAGCAAAAACCAGGTAGTTACTCAAACCAAGTAAACTCTTTTATAAGGAAGCAAAGGCAAATGCAACATGAAAGAACAAAAATGCATACAACAACAACAACATCTTTAACCCCAGTGCCTTAAAGGCTCCCGCCATAAGGCGGGGTAAGGGGGGGTCAGATGCACGCCAATCTTACCCCTATTGAAACATAGAGAGGCTGCGCACGGATGACCCAAAATGAAAATTGCTTCGAGAATCGCACCGAGTGACTGCTACTTCACAAAATAAGAAGCACAGACGGTTTTATGAGCCATTTTGCTTTATTCCAAAATGCATCACTAAAGAAAAACGCATCATGAAAGAACATATATCAAAACCAACGGAAGAAACAACATGCCAAACTGCTTCACACCATTCAAAGAAATGCACCAAAAAAACCAACTAATCTGGCCAAATAGCGTAGACAAATGTCCCTTGCGGGAAAGATTCTGCCATCCCTCTCCAAGCATAAATCCTCAACAATTGCAAAGCACGTTGATATCCAAGGAGCCAATTATTTCTCACATAGCCAACCTGCAAACTGCAAATGACGACAAGAATTCCTGCTGGAATTCCACAATCTTGGACAGTATAACTCAATAATCCCTGAGTAAGGAGATAATTGCTAGGCCTCCTCCCAGACCCCCCTAGAAAAAGGAACAGTGAAGAAACCAATATGGTGAACTTATTTTATAAGTCAGCAGATCTGTAACGTATCAAGTATCATCTTCCAACATTTAAGTAACAAAAATTATACCAGTTGGTAATTTGATACTCTGCTGGATAAATGTTTCCAGCTACTTAAGATTAAGCAACATAAGAAATTTCTCACAGGAGACAATCAAGCACTGTTCAACACTGCAATTCAAAGAACTACACAGCATTTCAGTATTGAGCAGATGAAAACAAACAATCGCACCATCCTTAGCTTTCTAGTGACACAACACTTTTAATGAAATACCAGCCATAACAAACAGGTCCGTGCATTCCTGGATCATTTGTCGCCCCGAAGGCTCATTGATGTTCCAATCATGCTAATCTTTACATATCACACTGACAAAGGAGTTGGATCATGCTTAGGACTTGAAGAGTTACTCCATCCTAATTTGTTTCTTGATTTGCAGTTTTGGCCGTGAATTACTTCTTAAATATATATGGACAAAGATATTGACCTTTATATGATTTCCTACTAATTATTTTCAGAAACTTTAGACCATATACCTTGGGAGATGACAGATTCTTCTCATAATTACTCGCATAATTTTTATAGAAAGTCTTTCATCACACAATGAATTCATGTTACCTCTAACAACATGTTTTCACATGATTCCATGCTCCCAGACTATTCCATGTATATACACAACCAAAATTCTAATGTCAGTGTGCCACAAAAGATTTAATCAAGCTGTACTTGCTAATCAGATGAGATTATTATTCGTATATAAAGTATATCGATACAAACAAACAAACAAACAAACAAACAAACAAACAAAAAAACTTCTTTGTGAAATAGCTTGTTGAATGAGTAAATAAGGAGGCACAAAATCACTAATCTTCTACTAGCAGCCATATAGCATGCCCAACAGAGAACCTACTCAACTTTTAAAGCCTTTCTGAAAAATATACATACATCCCTGACTAACCTTTCTATGCATATCCACGACTGCGAAAGCCCTTTTCAGACTGCTCTCATCTATTCTTGGGATACATGGAATGCAACAATAATGCATATGGGAATCATTTATATACACCTCATGGACAAAGGGACGATACTAACTAGCATAAGCGTGACCTGCCAAAATCTGGTCAGCCAGGGCATCAGAGCAAACATGGGAAAGACGTTCTTAAAATGCCATGCTGACTCCAATAAGTCCTGCCTTTCTTGCTCGAAACCTCAAGAGCTAGGATTATCCTTTAAGAAGAACAAAGGAGACAAAAGAGGATACGACAGTAAAAATTGATTGATGAGTCAGATGTACACCGTTTCAGAGCATCTTTCGGTATGGCTGCATTCTCACTACAGGAAAGGTCAGGCACTTAAATTGCCGACCTATTATCATTATCTATAGAATTAGGATAGAAACCTTCCCCAATATCTTGCTAAGAACTCTTTGGAATCCTCCACCTTCCATTTAAGTCATCCTTAAGACCTTAACCTTTGATCATTTGCACTGACTTCTCCATAATGTCCTACTCTAAAGCAGCATTCTTGCACCATCAGATATTCAGATTGAAACAACAAAGGCAATTCATGCTCACAAGTCGCAAACTATCCTAAGTAGCTCTCATTCAACCACAAGTTACTCACTAAACCTCACTACACAGTCGTGCAACAACTATAACACGTGACATATCAATTACACTTGTCTAGAATGACACCCTGAAATGATTTCCTGATATAGGCCAAGGCTTGCAGCAAAAGAAACAGCCAAGAAGCAACCCAATCATATAATGCTATGATAACAAGAGGCAAGGAGCACTCATAGAAACTGATAATGGATCAGATATGAGCTTTCTAATTATGATCGCCAAGAAATAATTATAAATGGGTCGTTACCCAACAGTAATAACTGACAATTACACAAGTAGTAACAAGCACCCCGTGCGTCTCCTTTTGATTTTGATGAAAAAACTAAGACTTGAAAACAAAATGATAAGCAAAGAAAAACAATATGTTAAAACATAGCTCCGTTTTATATTCGTCAAAATGTGTTCGAAAAAAGAAACCAGGTCAAATATGTTTTATCTCCTCGTATTTTTCCGCGGTTCTTTACAAATTGTTTTCTTGCTTAACCTCGTCCATTTTAGTTTTCGGTTTCTCTACAATCTCTACTTTCCACTATGCATTGTGTCCCCAAATTACAACAAACCATATTGGATAAAAAATAAAAAATAAACTGTACTCAAAGATGACTACAAATAAGTTTCCACTATCATTTCAAAAAAAGAAAAAAGAAAAAAAGTTTCTACTTAACCCTAAAAGACAAAATTTCATTCAGTACAACTAAATTTTGAAATCCTCGATGTGGCTCCAAAGTCTAAACCACCCAAAGTAGATAAAATTGAGTAAAAACATACTAATCTTTTCAAAAAAAATCATACTGAAGTCAGAAGTTACTTTTCCAAATATTTAGGAATTAATCCCAAATTAGCTAAAATTCAGTGCACACTCACAAACCCTAAGTAACAAACAAAGCACATGACTAACAACAAATTCCATAATTAATCCCAAATTAACCAAAAAAACCCCAAAAAAATCAACACAAATTAAACCCAAAAAAAAAATCATACAAGTAAAAATTAACCAAACAATTGAGTATTAACTGCAGTAAATAAAAATAAAAATAAAAAAAAAGGACCTGTTTCTTCCAGCCAGAAGGAGCAGGAAGCTCCATTGACACAACTTCTTCCTGAAGCACAACTTTCTCAGCTTCAGTCGCCATTTTCCTGCAAATTTGAACCCAAAACAAAATAATTAAAAAAATACCCATTTGAACTCTGCTAAAAACCCATCTCAAAAAACCCAAAAAGATTCAATCTTTCGTAAAAATAAAATATGGGTATTCAAATTTAATCAAAAACAGGAAAACCCTAGAAATTTTTTCCCCAAAATTTGAAGTTTTTTCTTGTCCTTACCGTTTGTTTAGTTGAATCAGGTGAAGGAGGAACCGAAATGGGGGGAGAGAGAAAAGTGGATGATGTAATTTTGGGGATGAATTTTAGATGCCACGTTTTTCCTTTTGTTTTTGTTGATTTTTCGAGAAAAATCCTTTTTAATTAAAAATTTATTTTAATGATATTTTAGGTTTTTTTGAAAAAAAAAAAAAAATTATGTGTTTGACAGCTGTCAGATTATCTTGGATAAATTTGGTATCTAACGGTGATAACTGAATTTTGGCTTGTTTGTGGTCAAAATTGGTCGGTCGTTTGGTCAACATTTTTTTTGTTAGTTTTTCTTTATCCGACCATTTTTCTTACAAGGGCCTTTATTGGGCTCGAGTTCCAAGATATAGTGGACAGGGTTTCTTTTACTTGAAGGATGAAGCCCAATTGTGTTTTTTCATGGATGAGCCCAACAAAGATCCACACTTCTTTGTGAAGATTCTAGAGCTCATAGATCCAACAATTAGAACAGAGATTTTGGGAGGCTAGACCACGTACGATTCAACTTAAACATGGTTTATTTAGTTCAGACTTGAGATGCAATGAATTTAAATTTCGAGATAAGTACGGATATCATATTAGATGTTTTTGGTTGAAATTATGTTGTAACCTGATTAACCAGGTATACGGGTGTACCAAGAGAGATCTTTTGATGAACAACGATGCATTTCTTTTATTCGCAAAAGCAACACAACTTACAAAAAACTTGATGAGTTAGTAGTGATTTAGAAATTGAAAATTTATGGGAATTTGCAAGACTTATGTGTTTCTAATGTGCGGCATTCTCTACATGACGATCTGATAATCTGATCTCCTACATTAATAGACCAATTGAGATTCTATTTTAATTTAATGTGCAACGGTCTCGTGTTAAACCCTTTTGAAGGGAAGTGGAACTCATGGAGAGATAGGGTCCCTATGTGAAACATACGGAGTATGTAATTAATTGGTTGACATGATGCATGGACAAGCACGAAGTTAGGGGAGGTTGCTAAGCAGTTAGCGTGAAGGTGGATGTCTGTCAAGGAAAGACAAAGGGAAGGACGAGTGAGTAATTCAGACCTTCCTTATTTAGCATGACAACTTCCTTTTTTTGTATGTATGAGTTAGGGCAAAACTTTCACCATTTTGAAGAGTTATCAAATCATCGTCTAGCTCATCACCACATGCTACATACAACAACACGTACAACCCTAGCAATTAGGTAAAGATCAAATTCACAAAATTATTCTTTTCTCAAAATAACATTGATTTTGTGGCTAATGTTTATCGTCTTAGCGATGTAAGTACACTAAAATGTAGTTCACAAAAGATAGTATTTGTGGTTCACAATGTATGTATCAATGTATGTAGGACTAATGGTGTATGTACAGACACATGCATGCGGCAGATTGATCCAAACCGTTCATATCGACGGGTCTGCTTGGCTTAGAAACACAAACGCTAACCATGATGTAAGATAACAAACACAAACGCTAATTATGGTGTAAAATCACAAACATAAACGCAAATTGTATAGATTTAATTTAGATAGCAGTTATATTATCTTTATACATAGAAGAAGGAAACAACTTTCTAGTGAATTCTGACTAGACATGCGAGATGAACTAAATCGATCGATCTGAGCCAATTTGCAATTGGCCAACTTTAGGTGTACTCGTTAAGTCATGAACTAGGGCAGTGTGCAAGTAAGTGGTATAATGTGTGTCGTTGACAACCTTATTTTGAGAAACTGGAGAAAGCTGAATCTTCTCTATGACTTTATTAAGCTAGCTAGCTTCGTTTCTTCCAAATCAATTCAATAAATTAATATAATAAATTAAAATGCTGTACTATACATAAGTATTTATTTATGATGGTCAGTAATTTAATTATGTATATTGTACCCACGGATAATAAGCATAGAAGAAATAAAAATAGCTAGGCTGACAGATTCCAGTATGTAGACGACTGATCAGGACTTATACTATCTTTAATTGTTCATGCATGCTACTTATTCCAAGATTCAAGCTGTATGTTCTTCTTATTGAAGACAAAGCTAATTCAGTAGCTAGCTCACTTTTCTGTTTTTTTGGTTGCATTTTTCAGGTTTATTCTGAGATGTGATTATTCCGCCTACAGTATTTTTTTGTCAAGATTTCGGACCATTTATTTTGATTAATTTTGATTATCTGATTTAAAGGTAAGTTTTTATTAGGATTTTTCATCAGCTCATGCACTATTGTAGATTCTACTTCGATGATCGATGTTGTAGTGTTAGTTGTAGACTTGTAGTATATCTCCGATCCATAACCATTACCTTTTGATTAATTAGTCTTTACCCGTTAAAACTCATTTTGATAAAAACAAACACGTTACTAAATAAGAATATAGTTAGCTAGTGACCCGGCCCTAAAAGAAAAAGACACCGTAAAAAAAATTAAATTACAAAAGCATAACTAATTTACCTTTTTTGTTTTTGTTTTTTTGTTTTTGTTTTTATAATATCAAAAATAAAGGGTATGCATAATGACACGTTATAATTGAGCAAAGCCTTATCGATCATGTTGTTGTGGCTAGTGCTTGTATGTGTAAAACAGGTGCGCGCCAAACACAACACAATATATATGGAGTAGTTAAAATTTTAATTGAAACATAGAATGGCATGATCGATCAAGAGGAGATCTCATATCCCATTGATTTCCACTATAAGTACTACACTACCACACCAATGAGTCATGAATATATGTTTGCAATCAACTCGACTATTAATCAAGGGTGAGAAATTTCGCCAAGACAAATCAGTATCTTCTAAGGGAAATATGGTCATTATATGCACCAGGTTCGATCAATAATAAATTTGCCTTGACTATAGTAATTACTAACTTAGCATAATAATCGCCGTAATTAAAGGAAAATGAATCTTTTGAACTTATAATTTGGATTTATAATCAAGCATCTCATTGGATCGAGTGGTACTACAGTATATAGGTGACCTAGAAATAGGATAGGGAATCTGCTCTCGTCTCTCGACATTATCACTACCCCAAAGAAAATTGAAATTACAGCTTGACAAGGTCTGATCTCTTCTCTCCTTGACATGACTGAGCGTCTGAGCGTAACCTTTCATCTCCAATTTGGCCGGTAAAGGTATTGTGTCGATCATACCGAATATGGTAATTATAGTAGTGGGATGAATTTCCTTAATTATACATTACCGGTAAATGACGATAGACGGGGTAAATTTTGTCATTGACTACTTATTACAACGAACAAAAATGTTAGTGAAGAGTCCCTATCATAATTTAATCGAAAAAAACACTAGTTACAGTAACTATCTGCTACAAGACAAGAACTCATGTCCCATGCATCATTTTCATGCATGGTATTATGTGATGACACGTACGCGGATAATACGCGATAGATAAGGTTAAGTTTTTTTCGCCTTAAAATCTTGTGATTTGATTCGAATAATTTGAGATTAAGTGTTTTAGTTTGATCAACCCAAATTAGTAAAAGATTAACTTAATCTCTTGATCACCTAAACTGATAACAATATATAATTGCATAACTTTATTAGCTATTTAGAGCTAATTAAGTCAATAATAATCAAATCGTTTCTAAATTATTGGACGGGTCTTGATTACACTTACCATTTTCGAGCTAGGCTAACTAGCTCTCATGATGATCGAACAAGGATATTTCTACTTCATTCGTTCTCGTTTATTTGTTCAACGTAACGATTTTGGCCTCGTCTTTAGATTTTCTAATTGGTTTATTGTGCGAGCTCTCGTTTTTTATTTCATCACTTGATTTGGTCGGCATTTCAGAAGAAAGATCACTCGGTATGAAGAATCGTGTCACATGCAAAGAGTTTACTTAAAATAGAAAGATAACCTCATTATATAATGTTCTCTTGTTTTCAATTTAAAAATGCATTTATTATACTACTACTATGTTTCGGTTATCAAGTGCGAATTCACACTCCAGTAAATAAGGTTTTGAGTTCTAAACTCACATTAGAAAAACAGGTAACAAACTTTGTCAACTTTACGAAAATATTAACTCTAGAAATCCCAAATCCAAAAACAATTAATCACCCACATGCTCATAGTTTATGATGGGACAATATCGTTACACTTTCATAGTCCTACCAATTTCGTATATTGAAGAGAAAGAATTAATTGTGACATTTATACACATTATTATACTACTGCATTTATTAATTGCAATACAAGACAAGGAAAGAGATCGCTAAAGAAACGGGCGATTTTCTACCATAAAATTAGGGCGCTGGGGTTTGTTTGGTTAGCTAAGCCGACAAAGAAGAGATCTTGATAATTATGTCTCAATTTTTCTTGTTTGTTTGTATTTCACAATTTTTTTTTTTTTTTCTTTTGGTAGGGTTTTCCTGAGCTAAATGTAATGTGTAATGTATGATTATGGTTTTTTTCATTGTGACACTTGTTTGAAAAGGTTTTGGTCTTTTCTTTTCCAATGGAACTTAACGAACTAATTATTTGTTTTAGGTTAACTATTTGAGGAACACAACCGGAAAAGGTTTTAGAAACACAACTATCATATACACATATGTTATGTTTATATAAATTGACGATCATTTGATGTGATTACATACGATAATAATTTTGGAATTCGTTTTTGGATTTGAAAAATGAAAGTGACACATACACCAAACAATCATTTTTATTGGTTATGAGCGATTACTACTATGAGTCGCTATTAAAGATAAATTTTTGTAGGCGTCTCAAATTTGTATACATGACCATGAAAATTGAAACTCATCAAAACCCACTATCATTGATCGAATTTGTACCAAAGAGAAAAGCATCTATGTAGACTTGTATTGGTCTTTACTACTTGACTCATATTGACTAATGATGACCATTATGTTGACTACTACCACACACGCATGCACTAGTTATATAGTTCTTGTCTTGAGAGTTGAGAGCACTTAGCTTCAAAATTCAATAGAATTAAAAATAATACGTGAATGTAAAAATAAAATAAAATAAAATGCATAGGGCTATGATGCATATATTACAAATTCATAATAACATATATAAATCGAGGTGCTTATGACCACAAAAAGTTCATATATACTCGTATTAATAAAGTACTTGTACATTGTTATACGGAGTATATGTTAGTGCATCATATATACATAATACATACTACATACATTATTTATTGATAGAAATACAATGATCGAGTAATCAGTAATACCTAGAACTGAGAGGCCAGTAGCACAATAATGTCAAAACATTTTCTCACCAGTGAAATGTTACGATTTTGACTCTTACATACCATTCTACATACCCTCCAAAGGATCCTAGCTAACACGGATTAACTCTTATCTACCCACGAACAAGATAAAGAAAAAACGACAAAGCTAATTAAGCATGTTTCAATAGGCCGGATACCTTTTTCGTAAATTCCACAAACAAAAGACTACTAAAATATCTAAAAATAATATAAAATAAAGCACGTAATATATACACACTATTACACTAACATAGAGATTAATCCGTCTAGCTTGTAGTTTGATTTCATCCACCAAATATATAGTGGCAAGAAAAGGGGTTTGAGAGGGACTTGTCATACACCCTATTTCATAATTATAGCCAGCCATACTCACCTGTCCATTCTTACTAGTTCTGCCAAAAATCTTCATCTTCAAGCTCTTTTTTTTTTACCCATTCCCTCTGTATGTATGTTATCTTCATAAAGTATAATAATTTTTTTTTTTTTGTCTATCTAGTTCGTCAATAGTCTAGTCACGGGCTCGCACGTCCGTAGGGAAGACGAAGGTTATCTCACAAACTTGGTGATTTTCATTCTAATGCCAAAATTGGCAATAGGATCGGAGGATCGACTCAATAATAAATTGAAATAAATTAGGGTTCAAAAGCCTTGATCTCTTCGTTAGCTAATTAAATGATCAATATTCTTGTTCTCATCATTTCTAAAGCCGATAATTATTGACAAATTCCTCCTTTCACATTCCCGCTATATTTCTTGAGCTAGAGGAAATCATGTCGGAAACCTTCAATGCGGCGTAACAAAGACCTAAAGGTTCCTAACATCATTTTTGTTGTATTTTATTTGAAACGAGAATTGGATACAAGTATCTGAAACCTAAAAGTACACATTTTTCATTACTCTCACATTTGTGTAACTAATGAACTAGGACAATAATAACGAATTCGCGTATGCCCTAATTAATTTATCAAATTATGTACTAATTAAAAGTAACATTTAATCTACGAATCAAGATATATCCAAATAGTGTTACCCATGTAACATTGACATTCAATAATTAGTACTACTCCCTACATTTTTATTGGTTCTTTACGTTTGGTTTGAAATTGTGAGAGGATTTCAAAAAAAAAAATAGAGGGAGTACTTTTTTTTATTTTTTCAAATTACCACCCACCAAAATGGAAAAAAATAAAATCATAAAAAAAAAAGACCCACAATCTTTATGGAAATAATAATTGATGATCATTTACCACAATATCCCTATCACAATCCCTACACAATTTCCTCTTTCTCTCTCCTCCTCATCTTCCGGGCTACTACTACTACTTCTACTAGCTACTTCCCCTACAAGTATATAGCTCTACTTCTACAGTTCAATCTACATACAATTTTGTTATAAATACCAACATGTTAGGAGAAATTTTACTGTAGAAAAAAATAGTAAGATCAAAGCAACCTAGCTTTATTTCCAAAAGGGAGAGAGAATGATCGTCACTCTAACTAACTACCCCAAATTTTCCGAAAACATATACAAAAAGTTCTAAAATCTTTCCATTTCGGATCGAAAGAGATCGATCGTCATGTCTTCGAGCTGTGTCGAAACCGCCGTCCCTCCTACTGAGCAGCTTTGCTACATCCCTTGCAACTTCTGCAACATTGTTCTTGCGGTCTTGATCTCTTCATTGTCTTTTCTTTATCCCTTTTCTATATGTTTCATGATGATTATTAGGTTGTCTTACAATTTTCACCACCTCATCTCATCTGTGATGGTTTTCTTATGGCAATTTATATCAGCCGACCTTAAATCATTTTTCGATTAAAAATAAATTTATTGTTCTTGTACTTATTTCTTATTTTTACCATTTGTGAGTCGTAATAATTCATGTTAGTCGACTCTGTATCACTTTGGATGGATTGACTTTGGTGTTGCGCTTTGTCTAGTTAATTAATGTTGTATATCCTTTTCTTCTTAATTTTGGGCTAGATTTGTTTTTGGAAGGGCTAGATTTTCATTCCTTTAAGGTGTACGGCAAAAATGTCAAGTCTCCATCTTGTTAAGACCTCTCTATATTCTTCTCCTCACTTGCTAATTTAATTTGTTCTTCTTTTGGAGTCAAAGAAAAAGCAACACTTTAGAGGACTCCGAGCTTAGCTTCTCAAACACACTACATACTGTCCAACACACCCTTAACTTGTAGATCATGAAAGCCTATGAAGCTTGAATTTCATTTATTTACATACCCTAATTGCAAAAGTCATCAATTTCCTTTGTGGACTCGATCTAATAGACGTGTCACCGTATCTAAAATCTTATCTAGTCGATGTAGGAATAAACTTGCGTACATCATATATCGTAATATCCGTCTATTGTCCATCATTTATTTGTATGTATGCATATTGTATTATTGCATATATGTCTGCAAAAAAAGGATTATCAAGGGTTTTTATTTTTTAAAATCTAATATCATATCAATTGTAGACATATAGTGTATTCATAATTTTGATGTATGATGAAACAGGTGAGTGTGCCATGCAACAATTTGTTTGACATAGTGACTGTCCGATGTGGGCATTGCACCAATCTTTGGTCAGTCAACATGGCTGCTGCATTTCAATCTCTCTCCTCTTCTTGGCAGCAGCACCACCATCATCAGCAGCATCAGCAGCAGCAAGAGCATCATCATCATCACCAGGTATTTATGCTCATTAAACCAGACTAATTAATCAGCTTGTAACGTACGATTATGTGCTAGAGATAGGGCTTTCGTACTTCTCAATCTATGTTACTCATACTCGGGTATCTGACTTATAGCTCACACTTCTAGACTTAATTACCAAAATCGGCTATTTCCGACTTATAGCACTAGCATTCCTTCTTAATCTTCTCTTAAAAGCTGTCATATGCTATAGTAGTAATAATGTGTTTAAAAACAACAATATTCAGCCTTTGTCTCCTTTCATATCAAATCTTCAACAATTTTTTATTTATTTTGTACAACACATTGGGATTTGTAGTGGGTAGGTTTGACCATTTAAAATGATTTGATTGATTTGATGGTTTAGTAACATCCTATGTTCTCTAGGCATGATTTCTCCAGGCATATATATATATATATATATATATATATATATACACACATAGGTTTATTTGATTCTGGCATTATAATCTTTTTAAAATGACTTATAGCATACTCTATGTCATTTAGGTCAAATATTTAGCTCTGTCGTCAAATCTCTGGGCATTTCAGTCTGTCATATCTCATATGATAAAGTACTAATTAGGACTATTTATATTTCATGCTTACTAGTATAATTAGTCATTTCTTTTCACATTAGCTAGTAGCTTTACCTTTACTCCTGACTCTTCTTGGAGACCATGATCGAATTTCAAATGTCACCGAACTCTATTTTGAGAGCTTATTAATTACTTGAGTTTTGTCCTCCTAGTGATTGTAGTGTACATTAACACGACACGACTATTTGGCTAGTAAAGTCTCAGTAAAGAGTAATAGAGAACGTATTGAAGGCAGCAAAAATCGAACTATACTCTCTAATGGAGTATAAAAGTCTAGTCTGAACTATTCTTGATTCTTCTATGCCCGGAGTCGCTTTTAATCGAAATTGATGTACACTAACCCTACTTAGCTCTCCTTAATTACATATAATTAAGCACTGAAATGTCTAATTTGGTGGATTATTTCATAAGTTCATGTAAAAATTTGTTCATGTGTTAGGCATCAAACTATGGAAACATGGGTGAATCTAGGATGGACAACTTGAGTGCATCAGCCAAGTATAATTACAATAACAAGATGGCATCAATCCGATCACATTCCCCTAACAATGTATCCAGCAATTCTGCTGAGGAAAGGGTCGTCAACCGACGTACGAATTCTTATATATCAGACTCATACTATATATCTCTAATTACAAAGTTTTGTATGAGACCGTAGTTATAATGATTTGTCGATGTTTAATTTCATGAACTTTCATCTTTCATGTATTTTTCAGCACCAGAGAAGAGACAGCGTGTACCATCTGCTTACAACCAATTTATAAAGTAATTATTCCAATCTTAAGTAGACACTGAAAGTTGAAATGCATTATTCTCACAACAGTTTTATAACTTATTTGACACTTCTTTTTTTTTCGAAATTATGTGAAAAATGTAGGGAGGAGATCCAAAGGATCAAGGCGAACAACCCGGATATTAGCCACAGGGAAGCATTCAGTACTGCTGCTAAAAATGTGAGTATATATAATATATATGAAGCTTATAATAGGGTTAACTTTCGATAGGAACACGTAGAGACGTGTATCTTATAACTCGTAATTATTTTGCTAATATTATCCGCACGCAGTGGGCGCATTTCCCTCACATTCATTTTGGACTCATGTTGGAGACCAACAATACTAACCAAGCTAACAAGCTAGATGAGGTAATGCATTTTAATATCATTATTTATAATATGCTTTATAATATACGAAAAATCAATTATAAATTACAAGAAGTTGATGGGGAGACGAGATACGATCTCATTATTGTTTATTAGTTTGAATACAAATATAAAAACGGGTAAGTATGTCGATGAAGATTCATAATTATTCCCGCTAATATAAGTATGTTAACATTTTTAATTTATTGTGCTTTTGAACATTATTAGAACTTTATAATAAGCATCCGACTGAATCGAAATTTCGCATTTTTGTTATTACATTCATCAGGCAACCCAAAATCACTTACCAAGGACAACTGCAGTTCTAAACAATTGATCGACTATGGAGTAAATCCAAGGTAGCCTTGTTAGTTATGAGCAAGGCGCACAATGTGTTGTATGTGATGTATCTTAGCTTTGAAGTACATGATGATGACATTTGTACGGTTCAGAGTTATTAGGGCTCTGTATTTTACTTTATTTCTTCTAGTTATTCTTTGTGTAATGTACTTGAATTTGATATGTTTTGTCTGAATCTCATGAATAATTTCCCCACTATGTATATTGTTTGTATGTGTAACGTAGTAATTGTGTACCATTTTCATATTTTTGATTGTTATTATATAAAGTATATAATCACAATTGAAAGACAAATTAAAGTGAAATAAAGACAAATTTGTGTATGTGAGTCATTATTAGTCTATGAATATGAGTTGATCAAAGCCTAGAGTAAGATTTCATGCATAGATATACCGTTTTATAAGATAATGGTCCAAGCTATACATGCATACTCCGTGTTTAATTTAGATAGATTACTATTAGGTCATGTTCTCTTCGACTTATTTTTCAACGAGTCCAAATCAGATTAGAGGTCCTCAAATATCATTATTAGTTATTAACTTGATTCAATCAAGTTCATTAAGGTGTACGAGTATATGGAGTACGAGTATGTACACAGTTCAATATGCATGTTAGCTCAAAAGTTAAATTTGCACGTGAAATATGCTGTATCAAATTTTGTGAGTTATTTTACTTACATTATGAGCTAATTAGCACATAGCCTTATATGCCTTTTTATATAGTAATATAGAATTATTGATTGCTTAGGGCGTGGTTTCTAAGAAATTTTATGATGAGAATGTTTTAATTTCTCTTTGTTATCTTGTTGCCAAGTTGAATAAGGAAGATATCTGAGAAAAAGACTACTTCAATTCTTCTCAATAAATCGGCAGCTTTACAGATAGAAAACATACAATTGAAGGACCACCATTTTTTTCCTTGGGTGACCTCCACCTCAACATCACTAGCTACTTGCAAAGTATATACACGTATGTATAATCACAGTATAATGTATGGGTCGAAGATATACGGAGTATCTTTTTACACCATACATTCATATATATATATATATATATATATATATATATATATAAAATCTATCAAATGAGAAGTATTAATTTCGTGAGAAGTGAGAAGTGATCTGATCCATCCATTTAACTTGATCTAATGGTCCATATTTAATATCATAATAAAAGAAAAAAATACAATAAAATTAAACCCAAACCCAAAATCAGTTAGATTTTCTCTCTCCTCTTCTCTCCTCTCCCCTAACCCCCACGCCGGCCAGCCGCCGTCGGTGAACACCGGAAACAACCAACGGCCCCTGTGAAGCCGCCGTTCGATAGTTCCGACTCAGGCGAATCTTCGTCGAGCATTAACGGCCCACTTCGAGCACTATTTGATCTCGAAAAACGCCTTCTCAATGCCGATTTTTCGCTCTCGTTTTCGTCAAATCTGGCCGCCGACGTTCACCTTCACCGTTATCTACACCCTCGCCGACATTCACTCTCATTTTTGCACCTATTCTCGTCGTATCCTTGTACTTTTGGGAGGAGAAACGAGTGAAATGTGAGGAGAAGTTGAAATGTTAAGGGCGGTGATGGTGGCGTCGGAGCAGGGCCGGCTGGGAAAACTCGGGGGCCCTGGGCGAAATTGTAAAATGAGGCCCTAAATTGTTGTTAACCTTAAATCGAATCATAAAATGAGGCTCTTAACACAACCAGTACCCAACCAAACTTTCCCTAATACAATCGGGGCCCTGGGCGGGCGCCCTTCTCGCCCCCCCTAAAAGTCGCCACTGCGTCGGAGATTAGACGACGGTCTCTTTCACCGGATGTGGCCGATCTCGTTGGCTGCGAATGAGGAGGTGGTTCAGCAGGAGTTGAAGGCGGAGCTAGGGCGGAGGTATTTCGGGAAAAGAGGAATTTGTGGACAGAGAACGCGTGAAAGAGGTGGAGGAGATGCCGTGGAGGAGGAGGGGTTCCGCTCGCCGAAGCACGGAGTACGTGGTGGTGGTGGTGGAGCCGGAGAAGGTAGTGGACGGTGCTGTTGTTGGTGGCTGCGTGGGTGGTCGGGGTAGTGGCGGGGGAGAGGGTTGGGTGGTGTGCGTGGGAGGAGAAAGAAACTGGTAAATTTGATTATTTATTTTTTTTATATTGGAGTTACGTGTTCAATTAAGAGTTACATATTTTAGTTAGTAGAGTTATCGGAGTTATGTGTTTTAGTTAGAGGAGTTATTAGAATTACGT
>JBBYHQ010348677.1:0-12118 GCA_038382645.1 Spergularia azorica
GTTTTTTCCAGTGCAGACACTGCCTCTTGAGCTGAAGACAAAGCTTGTGATGTCTTTGTCAGCTCCTGAATAGTTTCAGACTGCAAAATAACCTGCCTCTCATAATTGGCTTGCGCCGCATGTGCTCGTTGATGAGCCCTCTCCAGATCTTCTTTCAGTACAGAGACCTGAACTTCCGTGGCCATAAATTTATCAACATTGTTTGAAATTTCTTCCTTCAAAGCAGTAATTTCTGCCGAAGCAGACGCAAGAGCTTCATCTTTCCGAATAGTTGCAGAAGCTGCTTCTTCTGATTTTGAACTAAACTCACGTTCAAGTTCAAGAATCTGATCCCTGTAAGACTGGATTTCTGCTTCAAGAGACTTTTTCAATTGCTGAGTCTCAATTCTAAAGGTCTCATGAGCCGCTTCCATCTGTCTCAGTGCAGCTTCATTAACTTCAGCAATGCCCTTGTATTGTAACATGTGGTCCTTAGTGGCTGAAGCTTCAGATTTCAGTCGTTCAATCTCTTGATTTGCCATACTCAAGTTCCCAATAGCCTCACTTACTGAAGTGGTAGAATTTACTCCACTATCTTGCCCATCAATCTTAGCTTCAGCTAATTTCAAGTTTCTTTCAAGATCTGAACAGCGTGCCTCGGCTGCACCAGCCCTGACATCAGCAGCTGTAACAGCCTGAAGGGCAGCTTCCAATCTCTTACCCATCTCTTCAACTTGTCTTGTTGCATCTTTTAAAATGTGTTCGCGGTCAAGCGAAAGACTCCTAACACTGTTCCTCTCATCCTGAAGCTCTCTCTTAGCCTCAGCCCATTCCTTCTCAATCTTCTTGATATATTCTTCCAGCTTCTGCCTTTCTGTGGCTCTGGCTTCCTCTCGAACTTGTTCTGCACTTTGCACAGTATCTAAAGTAGCTTGAAGGCGGAATACTCTCTGAGACAAATCTTGCACTTCATCACGAGCTCTTTTCTCAGAATGCAGAAGCAACTCCTTTTCACGAGTGAGAACAGAGAGCTCCATATCTAGTTTCCTTGAACGCTCCTCAGCAGTATGGACAGAATCAGAACTGTCACGCAGCTTCTTTTGGTAGTCAACGATGATTGTGGAGAACTCGATGTTCCGCACTAAAACTCCATTTGATTCCTCTCTTTGATGATCAAATTCCTTCACAAATCTCTCAAGTTTTTCTTGGGCAAAGTTCGCTTCTAGCGCCAGCTTATCTCTCTCAGACCGCACTGATATTATCTCCGCTTTCTGGCTAGCCAGCTGATCTTCCAAACATCGGACACGCTCACTTGCAAGTTCCTGGGCCCTTTTTGTGGCTTCTTGAGAACCTTCCAGAAGCAGCATGAAGTCCTTCCTCCCATCCGCAGAGGATGCAACTGCTGTGTGAGATTGGGACGAGCGGAGACGGTGTTCCTCCTCATACAATCTCCTATACATTGAAACAGTGGAATGAAGAGATTCAATCATTCGACCTTGCTCTTCCGCTCTCTCCAGCACTGCTGCAACTCTGGAAGCAGCTTCTTCTTTGTGCTTCTGCAGCTCCTGTCCAAATTGTTCCTTTACCTGAATTCCTTGGTTTTCAACCTCATCAGAAAGGCTTCGTACCAAACTGCGAAGCTTAGAATTCTGCTCAACTAATCCTTTTATATCCTTCACAGAAAGCAGATGCTCAGAAATAACCTTCTGAATATCTGATTCATCATCCATCTCAATCAAAGGAGTAGCAACATCATCATCCATATACTCCGGGTTCACAGATCCACATCGTAATTGAACATCACGACATTCTTTCAGAAGCATTGTGACCTGCTTCTGAAGATCTGTAATCTCCTTCTGTGCATAATTATACTCGCGCTCGCACCTCTTCACTTCAGCTTTTAATTCTCGAATGACCTTCTCTAAACTATCTTGCCCAGAAAGAGATTGCTGCAACTTCTGATTTAACAAATCATAGGCTTCTGCCATGCGTTCGTGTTCTGTTCTTTCATCGAGGAGGACAGAAGCTTTTTCCTCAATTTCAAAAAGGACACGCTGTAAAATGGCGTCAGTTTGCTTTCTACCCATCTGCTCATGTTGCAATGCATCTGCAGCCTCCTGGTATTTGGCATACATTTTAGCCAGGCTCCAACCTTCTCGGAGTAGGGATGCGGCCAGAGCTGTTCCAGAAACACCTGATCAATAAAACAAAGCAAAAATGAGACATGCTATCAATAATCTTTCAAAGGGAAAATGCAGAATAGAAGCAGTTCTAGCAGGCACACAAGTTCATCTACACCATCTTAGAAACTCTTAAAAGGATCGCTCCAGAGTACAAATCCATAGTGCATTAGAAACACAATAACATAACAGAAACAACAACATTACTGGGCCAACTCAGAGACTCCCTACGTGCTGAGAAGTACTAGAGAGAAAATATGAAGACATAATAGAAACACAGTTAGAAGTTAATGCTAGCTTAGAGGGCATTTCACAACTCAGCATGTATCCACACATCAAACCTTATCAATCGCATAAAATATTCAAAAGACATTTGCTGCTAGAAATTACAGCAACAATAACATGTCAACAACATTACCCAAGTGCCTTTAAAGCTGCCGCCAATGGTGAGGTAATAACTGGTGTGACGTGCACAACCTTCCCGTTACCCATATATTTCCAGCATATAGAAGCTATATCCAAATGACCCATACTAAAAAATACATCAAGACTCATACAAAGCAATTGCTACTTCACAATACAAGAAGCGGATACAGTTTTGCCTTCTTGCATTGCAAAACAATAAAATTGAGTCTATGGCTCCACTAGCAATGGAAACATTATATTATTATCAAAACAAAGTAGTAACAGCAATATAGAATATAGAAAACTGAAGCAGTGAAGCATACAAAACTGTCCACAGAAAAGTGAGTAATATAATGTTAGAAATTCATATTATGGATCTCCACAAAACCAAAGCTTCCCAACTATGGGGTTCAATATCAACAGTTCCAACACATATTGGAAAACCAAAGGAACTTAAAAAAAAGGCAATTGACAGAGGAATGCATAGGCAAAGCCCCAAACTCCAGGTGCAGGCTTGGTTAAAGAGCAGCAGGTATTAGTTCCATAAGGGAAATGAAGGATGCATTTTAGGAGCAGGTAAAACTAGGAAGTTGAGAGTTAATCAGATTGTCAACACTTAAAGCTATGTCCTTTACTTATCATTGTCATCCTGACAAACTACGGGAAGCTAGCTTTGCAAGGTGCCAGAAAACAACTGGATACTTAATTCCTATCATAATCGATTTTCTTGTTAAACATTAATCTTCCTTGTTTCTTTTACAAATAAATGACCTTCCCTTTCTTTTCCGACTCTTTGACCAACATCTTTGTTTTTGAAAAAACAGATTAAAGCTTCTTAACAAATCCGATACTTCAGTAGCCAGTGTGATAGAAGCCCTTCATTAACTCGGTTAGAAGTATTATTTTAAGGGTAAAACCAGGTTAAACTTTGAATTACTCAGAATAACTAGAGATCCAGGATCCTAAAACAAAGGAACAGAGGTTAACTAACTACAAGTAACACACGACAAAAGCTAACTGAAAATCTACTAATGAAAACGAGACAAACAAATACCTGCCGGGACGTGAGGAACAACTGCGTGATCATTAGCGCTAGAAGTAAATGACAAAGCTTCAGTTGTAAAATTACTCAGAGGGAGAACATCCAGCTCACACTCTCTCCTGCTAGACTCAAGTTCAGCATCTAATTTTGAAACTTTTTCAGTCAAATCCAAAGCCTGTTTTTCAGCTTCCGTTCTAGCAGCAGTTTCTTTCTCAAGCTTATCTTTGTAATCATTTTCGGCTTGACTTAAGTGAGTTTCTAGCGCCTTGATTACTCCCTCAAGTTCTCCAGCCTTTTTGGACCACTCCTCTGAACTCTCCTTGTATAGATCAACAAGTTTAGAGACTGTTGAGATTTCCACTGAATAGCGCTGTTCAGCAGTTGCAGCATCATCTCTGGCTGAACATAGCGTCTGCTGTAAAGACTCCAACTTCATGTTCAGCTCTCTAACTCTCTCCTTGTGCCAATTCAAAGAACTCGAACACTCATTGTACTGCTTCTCAATATCAGCCAATTTTGCAGACAGGTCTGCCTCAATTTCTGCACTTTTCTTACGCTGCTCCAGGAAACCATTAACTTTCGTGGTCAATTCAGCATTAAGCCAAGCATTATGTTTCTCAATAAGTTCTTTCTCCTGCAATAATGTTTCGCAACGCGCCCTACAACGAAGTAACTCTGCCTCAATCTCACTCGCCCTCGCCTCCCTATGAGCAGCACGGTCTGTCAATTCCGAAATTTTATCAAGATAAGATTTGATTGAAGAATTTTTCTCAGAGATCTCGGTATCCTTCACCCCTACCAATTCCACCAGCTGCCGCTTTGACTTCTGAAGCTCTGAAACTTCTGTCTTCAATCGTTCGATCTCTCCATCTTTTTCAATCTAAACAGTTCACCAAAACAGGAAAAGCTTAACAACGGTCATCAAATAAAATCCCAAATGTAAAATATTCTCAGGTGCACAGAAAACAGCCATTCATTGCAATTTGCCCTTCACAAACTGACTTCATTTGCCAATATCTTTAGACATAATCTCCTCAAGACCTCAACTACCAACAGCAAGAGCTAACTGCTTATACCAATCTAATTTCCTACAAAGAGATCAGACACATTCAAGGGCACATTACACCACAGCTGGCCAATGTTGCTTCTACGGGATGTAATAGAATATAAAATATGACCTCGAAAATCCAAAGAGCTACTTATTTCATGAAATACAAGTTGTTCCTCCTGATAACAGTTAACAATCAAATAGTAATGTGTTCGGGGGGGCATAAGCCTCTTTAGACGAAATAAGGTAAATGAATGATGTTGATGATAAACTAGCTGATGTTACCAAGTCTACCCAAAAACTACATTTAGTTTTCAAACTAATTCTTAAAGCATTTTCAGCGTTATTGACTCCATCAAAAAGTGGTGTCTAAAAATCACAAATCAGCAGCATCTTAGCTATTAACTACCCCCTCTATCAAACAATTCAAGCGCCCATACTTTCACTGCTGAAGTTGCACAATTTGGGGTAGAACCAGTCAAAGTGCAAACATAAATTGTGAAATTAAAGGAGTAGTTTTTATCGTGACATTAGACTCCAGGGGGTAGTCATTAGAAAAATACACATAACAACAAAAGTAAAATTAGTAACTAAACAAAACATATGTTGTTGACCCACGGAGCAAAAATATACCAGCATAGCGCACATTGAACAGTTACCAAAGGCCGAGCAAACAAATCAAAGAATGATTTGACCCACTAGCAAACTGACTCCAAAGGAGGCAATTTTTTCTTTCCTTCCATTTCCACAATCAACAGATGCATAGTAGACTTTTCTGTTTATTAAGCACTGCAGTTACCACACCCTTACTACCAAAAAAAAAAAAAAAAAAAATGTCGTACTAATATGCCAAAGTCGAAACAGAACCACAGGAGAGAACCAAAAGTCATCTGATAGCAAGTTATTTGTGAAACACAGCCATACACGTTGAGCTATTACAACCACTACTCATCAAAGCTTTAGTAAAACTATCACAGAATGCGTATTTTAATCCAGATAAATAACAGCTTGTAGTTGTGGAGTTGTTAGTGCATCTGTGCTACTCAGATCAATACATTTCCTTACAAAGGCATAGGCAACCACTATCGGTCTAACACCATTCCCCCATGGCCCACTCAACTAGCCCGAGTGCACTAACTATGTCGAAAACCCTTGTCAACAACGCCTCATAGACTCCCGCTGGGGATCAAAATCAGTTGTACGCAGCCTTAGGGTAGTTTCCGAATGACCCATACAAAAAATTGCTTTGAGAAGCACACAACTAACTACTGCTTTAGAATACAAGACGCCCAAATGTATTGCTGAGTCGTCATTTTGCTTTTTTCCATTATACTCCGAAACCAACGAAATCCTTTCCTTCTATTTTAAACACGAAACGATACGATAAGGTTTTCACTGGTCGTCCACCACATTTCCAAACTACAAATTGCAATAAAATCCGTATAATTTTTAAAAACCCTAAACATCAAATACTCAAATCAGATACAAAAAACAACAATCGGATAACCAAAACGCCAGCGATACCGCAATTCGGGTAGCGTACTCCCAACAATAAACCCTTAAACATCAACTACCCAAATCAGTTAACCAAAACGCCAGCGATACCGCAATTGGAGTAGCGTAATCATCACAACAGTAAACCCTAAAACATCAAATACTCAAATCAGAAGCAAAAACAACAATCAGATAACCAAAATGCAAGCGACACCGTAAATTCGAGTAGCGTAATCATCACAACAATAAACACATATAACAATTCCACGCTTAATCATCAAATAAAATTCACCAAAAAAAAAAAACCTAAAAAAAAGGAATCGAAACGAAACATACGAATTTGATATGAAGCTGATGCTTTTCGGACCGAACTTGCGCAAGTTCCGACGACAACTGCTGAACACTGGCGTCAAGCTGCGAGTTACGCGACTCGACGGCGGCGAACTCGGAGGAGAGAGAAATATACTTCTGTTCCAAAATCGAACACGTCTGCTCGGCGGTGATAGAGGCGGCGTCCGCCTTCGCTTTCACCGTCTCGATGTCGGCGAACAAGGATTGAATAAAAGCGTCGGCTTTCTCCGCCACCGCAGTGACGTCGCCGGCGGAGAGAATAACGGCGTACTCCTCATCGGAGATAAACACCGGCATCGCTGATGATTTTATTGTAGTTGCGTATTCAGGTTGAATTTTGAGTAATTTTTTTCTAAAATTTTGGGGGAAAATCTAGGGTTAGGAATTCGCCGGGATCAAACATTCGAGGAAAGGATGGGAGGCTTGGTGAAAAAAGAAAAAGAGAGAGAAGAGAGGGTTTTGAAATGAATGGCGGTGTGAGGGGCAGTTTTGGAAGTCTGTAATAATGGATGGATGATTGGTTTCACGCTTTGGGGAGTTTTTCCATTTTTTTGGTATCGGTTTAGTTTGAGTTCGAGTCATTATATTGGCTGAATGGCTGGTATAGGGAGTGAGGGTAAAATGGCTGAGCGGCAATGTGTTGTTCATGATATAATACTCAAAAATCAAAAGCTAGCGACTTTCAACGAACTTTTGTTTATAAGATTAATGTTAGTTATTCATCTGAATATTGTATTCTCACAGCTTGATAACATAATTAGATTTGGGTAAGGATCCTCTAGAGTTTTTTCATGGTGGAGTTTGTAGAGTTTACCAATAAAGGAAAGAAATAAAAATAAAGAAGTTACTTAAATGCACAAATAAAGTATTATATATTTAATTCTTTTCTTTATTGGTAAACTCTACCAACTCCACCACAAAAAAAACTCTAGAGGATCCCCACACTTGATTAACCCACTATATTATGCTTTTGGTTTAGGCATCTTGTAATAATAACAATGTAGATGGGTTATAAAAATATATAATAACAATAATCAAAGTAAGGAGAAGACTAACGTCAGAGTATTCTTTGGATGATTGTAACTTTGCAATATTCATCAACCTACGTAAATACAACTCACTCGTTCTTTCATTCGTTAACATTTGATTTAATTACTCTTGCATATCTATTGAAATCAAACATTAATAAGTAATAAACAACGACGAAAGGAGTATCCATTCATCATCAAAGTATTAAATTATATCATCGATCGATCGATTTGACAACAATGTCTCAATACATTGATTGATCAGCACATATTGTATTACAACTTACAAGCTGCCTCGCTCTGCCGACAGATTAAAGTATTGATAAAACTAAGTAAAACTACTTAATAAAATACCATGATTCCATGAGGCTTAAGAATGAATATCATTATATCAGCATCTCAAAAATAATGACTAGAATTATACTGTGCCAAATATTGAGTTGTTGTGTTGGCATAATGGCATCACTGCAACTTATTAGTCGTTTTTGGTTTATGAGTCCTTTTCAAAACTTGGTTCCTACTCTTTTGCCTGAACTAGACAAAGATTTGTCATCCTTCAACAATTACATATACTTTTGTTTTCTATAGGTTTTACTACGTTTTCATGCTTCCTAGCAATTGCATGTTATGTTCCTTGTGACGAATTTTGGATGTGTGAGGGTATGAAATGGATGTTCTCTAGTCAACTATATATTCGAGTTCCTTGACTTCTTCTGATAGAAAAATGTCTGCTAATAACGACTCAGCTCCTAACATGTTTTAGATTGCTGACAATTGATTTAGATAAGTATATACAAAAGGATTACAAATTAAGCGTTAAATACCTAATGAGATGGAGGGAGTAAATCATTTCAATCGGCTACATATATTCAGTCTAGCCATCCAATTAACCTCTTAATCTTTCGATAGTCAAATTGGTTTTGTACGTCTTTTAATTTCAACTTATAATTATTGTACGAAACATGCGTAAGGTTTTATGAGTCCTTTGATTTTCAAAACTTTGGTTCCTACTCTTTTGCCTGATCTAGACAAAGATACGTCATCTTTACTTCAACCATTGTTTTTTACACCTTTCATTTTTTGTCCCTAGTGACGAATTTAGAGACACAAGAGTACGAAATATTGAAATGGATAATCTGGTCAATTGTTCGAGTATCTTGGCCTTTTACGATCAAAGTATGTCTACCGAAATATCCTATCCATATTTAGGATTTTCAACAATTGGCCAGGATTTAATAATTGAACTTAAATTACTTACAATGCGAAAAAATGGAGGGAATAAATGATTAAATTGGCTGCATGCCTGCATATATTTGGTCTTGACATATTATACAACCTTTGGCCTTGAGTTTTTTTGAATTCGATCTTATTTGTAGTTTCAACTAATTGTGTGAAACATATGGGTTTTGACTTTTGACTCTATCTAACTTCCTAAATATTAGAGATGCCGATTCCACCCGTTCAAAGCACTAACCACACAACCTCACCCGAGTTAATTATACCGATATAAACCCGATAACATTAATATCGACAAAAGTGACGTATTAGGTTGTGTTCGGGTGAGCAAATCCGACCCGTCACCAGTTGATCATCACGCACACAAATCTTTTATAACAAAAACAAAAGAGAAGGAAATCATGTTTCTTCATTTTCACTTTTGTAATACAGAATCTATTATGAAAGTCTTTTATGATTGTAAGATGTTTTAGTTAATCGCCCGTATTATCACCGATCCACCCGTCTCACCACGAGAGTAACACATACTAGTAGATCAAATATTGCGACATTTGCGAGTAAGAAGATTTTGTTTTCTTGTTTCTCAAGACTCAAAAGAGAGATACTCCGCCATTGATCGTTAAACGGTCTTTGAAAATGCCGCGAAACACTAACTAACGGCCTCCTTAAATCCTAAATTAAAAAAATCCCCAAATTTCCATGCTCTATCGTCTCCATCAATGGAGATTCTACCACCGTCTAGCTCGCCCCTTTTCTAAGCTCACCGTCTCCGCCCCCGTCGCCGCCGTATTCTTCGACCAACCACCCTGTCCCGCCACCGTCGCCGCCTCCCCAACCAACACAGCCGACGAAATTCTTCTCGGATTAACAACCTACGGCGCGCACCGCTTCCTCTCCGGTAGCTATTTCTGCCGGTCACTTGCTTGGCAATTGGATGTGAATACAGTTGATCGGATTTTACAGCGGTTGTGGTTCAAATGGCCGGAGTTAGCGGTGGGGTTTTACGGCACCTTGAAGAGGGATTTCGGATTTCGGGTTTCGGCCAAATGCGGGTTTATTGTTGCTCACGCTTTGGCCCGATTGCGCCGGGTTGAGGAGCTGAAAGAGCTCATCTTTGGGATTATTCATGAGGAAGGTCTGAATTTTATATTTCATTTAATTTAATTTTTCAATTTTTGGTTGATTTATTTCATGTATGTTGTTAAATTTTCTTGTGAAACGAGTATGAATGATATAATTAGGCAGCCCGGGCGTGACCGGGCCACAAACTAGTTTTGTTATAAATGTTGGTAGTAAATAATTGGCTCAGAGGGGACTAACCCTGTTAGGCGGGGGCGGGGACGCGGCCTATAGGCTAGAGATTTGGGGAGCCTGCTTTATCAGAGCTTATACTTCATTGTCTTTAAGGATGTATTTTTTTGCTGGAGTGATTGTTTAATAATCCTCAGTAGCGTGTTCGTGAATTAAGATAGAACTTGTTCGAGTTGTGTTATTTGGTTGAGTTTCGAGTAACTTTTGTAGTTGAGATTGAGATGCTGATAGGGAATTCAAAGTTTGTAGATTGTCTGATTAAACTGTGCTAAATTTCGACATAGGGTTTCCTGATATGTAGTATGTAAAGGTTTCCGAGTTTTTTCAGGATTAGGGAAGTTTAATGAAAAGTGTTGTATAGGCAGGCGCGTCATGAATCATGATAGGGAGGTATTGACGGTATGTGTCTATGCCTCTGGCAGAAGTTAGAAGTCAAAATTAGTGGTTAGCTACCTTTATTAACATAAAGAGCTCTGAAAAGCTGATGAATTTTCGTACATCATACATTTAAAGACAATATTAGAAAATCGATTATCTATGAGGAGAAAAGGAACTACAGGAAAAGAAGTTTCTGTTATTTTCCTTGGTGGTTAGTCGCTAAAATATGTACTACTCATTGTCTGAAGATTGTTTAGGCTTATTTTGTTTTGATGTAATGATTCTCAGGAAACAAATGAGTAACCTGGTGTTTACACTTGCAATTCATATTTATTAAGTGTTTGGCTGCTAATAGTGAGATATCAGCCTACGGACTATGTTTTTGATTACATTGGTTTTCTTGGAAGAGACCTAATATATCCTTCGTGGCTTTTTATGGGTCATTCATCATGTGATTAGGATCAGAGGCTGCACCTTTTCTTTCTGAGCTTCTTGGAAACAACTTTTTGGACTGGGATTCAAATAATCTTGTGTGGGATATGTTGGCATTCTGTTATTCAAGATGTGGGATGCTAACTGAAGCTCTTGCTGTTTTAGCAACGATGAAAGATCTGAATCTACAACCTTCAATATTCACCTACAATAATTTGTTGCAAAATTTGGAGAACACTGCTCATATGTGGGATCTTTATGATGAACTAAAAGCTAGGGGAATTAGAGAAAGCAGATATACAAATCCTATTGTTATTGCTGGTCTCTGCAGGCAGTCAATGATTCAACGGGCAGTAGAGTTTTGGCAGGAGACTGTGAAGGGGGGTGGAGATTCTGTTGTTTCGTTCAATACCCTTATGTCAGCTTTTTGTGGGATTGGTCGTGTTGATGTCGCAAGGTCATTCTTTTGTGTCATGCTAAAGCGTGGACTTAGTCCTGATACATACAGCTATAATATCCTTATTCATGGATTGTGTATCTCTGGATCAATGGAAGAAGCTCTGCAGTTTGCAGAAAATATGGAGAAGTATGGGGTTGAACCTGATATTGTGACTTATAATACTCTTGTCAAAGGTTTTCATCTACTAGGTTTGGTAGGAGGGATCGATCAGGTCATTCGAAAAATGATGATGAAGGGTTTGGACCCCAATATCATTACTTATAATATATTGTTGTGCGGTTATTGCCAGACTGGCAATGTTTCAGAAGCAATTAAATTGCTCCATGAGATGATTACAAAGGGTTTACCGTTAGATATCATTTCTTACAGTGTGTTGCTTAGTTGTTTATGTAAGATGGGGCAACTTGATAAGGTAATGTCTTTGCTGGATAATATGGAAACCACGGGAGTAAAGCCAGACGTCATATTTTATTCTATCCTTATACATTGTCTTTGCAAGATAGGGGAAGTGGAGAAGGCTATAGAAGTATGCAACGAGATGTACACAAGAAACATGTTCCCCAGTTCTTTCACTCATGGCTCTATCCTCTCAGGTTTATTTGAGAATGGGATGGTGGCAGCCGCAAGAATGTATTTTGATTCCCTTGCAAATGGTAATTTATGTTTGCATATCATTTTGTGCAATATAATGATTAATGGGTATGTGAAGTTTGGTTGTATAGAAGATGCTGTACAGTTATACAAGCAGATAATAGAAATGGGGATGACCCCAAG
>JBBYHQ010348748.1:0-12111 GCA_038382645.1 Spergularia azorica
ATCACAAATTACTCTCCAAAACTCCAAAGTCAATCTCCACCGTTAAGATTGATCTCCCTAATGTTATCATCATACTCACCAAAATTCGTACGAATCGGACCAATTTTGGCCACCCGATCGTCGACTCGATCAAAACCGTACACTCTTAATTCGGGAACACAAATCCCAAACTCCCTACACATCGTGTCAAACGGCACACCATCCCAAAACTCAAACGTTGTCACGATACTCACCGAGTCGTGATTACATACTCCAAACTCTTTGTACTAAAAAAAAAAAAAAAAAAAACTCCTTTGATATTATTTTCCGCTGCAACCTAAATCGAAACACACTCCCACTACCCCTAAACCAAAATTGAGATACCCCCTCACAAACTCCAAAACCCTCTGAACTCAAAATCCTCAAAAAAAAAAAAAAAAAAAAAAACAAAAACCCTCAGAATTTCACTCTCGGCCAAAGTTCCACCCAATAAGCTAAGGCCACCCTCACAATTTTTTTTTTCTCTTGATCCTAAAAGTCGTTTATGCCACATTCTTCCTCCTCGTACAACCCTTGTCACACCATTTTCTAGAACATCTTTTCCCATGTCAACTCATCAAGCGATGACAACTCACAATTCAAGTCATCAAGCGGCCATTGCTCATCGTTCTTCATGATTATATCCAAGATCGGCCTTACTCTTCGACCGTCCGTCTTGCGGGGGCGTATATTTCCTTGTATATATTATCACGTTCATATTGTAATCCAGTTAATTTAGGTTAGTAAATATCCCTTATAATCTTATTGTAATCATATTAGCCATATTCGTATATTGTAATCTTTGTAATGTCGGCTACCCTAGGATTAACCCTAATTGTACTCTTGTATAAATACTCTCATATGTAATAATAAAATTTAAGCTTTTACTCAATCTCATACTCTTACACTTCACATATGCAGCGCAAGATAAATCTGACTAAAACGTGTCGAACAAGCGACAATCATTAATCACAAACCTAAACATGTCACTAAATCAATTTACAGCAAGAAACGAAGCGTAACGACAGTAATTTGCTCCATACTTTGTAATAACTTTCCTCCTTGGTAAATAAACCTATAATAGATCAAATTAAAGCGTAAGATATACGATTTTCACCTAATAGTCGACTGATCAGATTCAGCAGGTAATTTCTTGCAAATTTCCGCCTCCGACAACGACAACAATGATTCTTTCGTGTATGAAATCCTCGAATCTCTGTTTAATCAATAAAATTATGCACACATTACTTCAAATATCAACATAAAATTCACTAATTAAACTCAAAATACGAATTAATTGCAAAATTTCCGGCCAATTCACAACAAAAAATTGATAAAAAATCTTACTCCAGATTTTCTAGAACAAATTCCGGCGATTTTACAGCAACTGCTACACACGAAGCTTCGAACTCAGAAATCATCATTTTCGCAATTTTTCTCTCTCTTCCGAAGTTGCGAAATTAATCGCAATTGCAGAAATTACAAACAAACTAATTTTTTGTTTTAACTGAATTTATTGCAGGAAAAAATAATGGAGGTACAGAGGTGAAAAATTGAAGATCAAGTGAAAGAGAGGAAAAAATTGACTGATTAAAGAGATGAAAATGAAATGTTGAGAATTATAGGGTTTAATTGAGAATTGGTTAGAGAGAAGTGTGATGGTGAAGCTTTTAGCTAAAAATGGTAATGGAACAGAGGAGAGAGAATGAGAGAAGGGGGGTGTGTCGTGAGTGTAAGAGTAGTAATGTAAGTAACACACTGGACACCACCTTGACTTTTGTTGCAGAAAGAGTAATTTTTAGGGACTCTGCGCGGACTTAATTAACGCATCGGAATTGAACGGACGATTAGGTTGTGGTTTGCGTTTTCGGTTTTGTCCGAAATCGAGTTCGGTAAGATTACGTAATTATGATTTTTTGTGAATTTAGATGTATTTTTGATGTGTTCATATTACTCAGATTCTACAAATCTGATTAAGTTGGTATGTCATATGTGAACTCGTTGCAATATTCGTTTGTATAATGATGACTGCGTTTGTTGTAAAAGGTTTTTGCATTTTGGACTTCATTCTTGTGTTTCTTTCTAAACCTTCCCTCATTTCTCAAGATGGAAAATGCGGCTCATGTTGGAAAATATTACAAATTTGTTTGAATTGGTTAGTCATATGTGAACTCGAATTAGTATTCGTTTGTATAACAATGGTTACGTTGGATGTTTTTGCATTTTGGACTCTATTCTCTTTCCTTCTTAGCCTTTTCTCATTTCTCAAAATGGAAAACTTTCGTTTTGTGGGTGGGAAAATGTGAATTATGACGAGTTGGAATTTGGTGATTTTGGTTTTTAGGGTGAGGAAGGATAAGATTAGAAGTAAATAAGGTGGCTACTGGCTAGTGAGTAGTGAGATACTACCTTCACACATTCACGAGTTGTTAATGTTGTGATTGATTTTGTTAAGTAACCTGAAAAATACTCATTCGACGCACTCGTAATATGAAAAATGTCATGCTATGTAGTACAATCCGCATGGTCATGTTTATTACCTACACCTTCGTAAAATCGATGAACCTACTCGTACCGACAATTATAACAAAACTTATGTACAACATCCACGTTTTTCCCTCAACTTATCATAAAAACTAATATACTTACTCCGTAAGTCGATAATCAACATCACAAACATTCTTAAAATGCAATTTTACTTCTCATATACAGATTATAAGTATTTTTATTTTTAATTTGTCGAGATGATTGTAAATTACAAAATTACCTTGTAACAAAAAAATTAAAAAAATTCACCAAAATAAAAAAGGGATTAGACCACCCTAATCAAAACCAAAAACCCTCACTAAGCAAATCCCAAAATCGAAACCCCCCAAAAAACCCAAACAAAATTAAGGCCCAAAACGAAAAAGGGCCCAAGATGACAAAACCACAAGGGTTCACAATATAAAATCAAAGTAACAATTCTAGGGTTTCTCCACTTCTGTTTTCCTCTCTCTCATTTCGCAGCAGCAGCAGCAGCAGCCTTGAGAGCATTTGCACATCTGTCGCTCTTGTTCCTTCTTCCTCACGCTGCAATCATGGTTAGCCTCTCTCTCCCATCTCCTTTCACCATTGTTAATCGCTCACTTAATTACTCGATTAATGAATTATCAAAGTATTTATCTTTTTTGTTTTTCGTTTTGTTTTGCAGATTATCTCTGAGAAGAACCGCAAGGAGATTTGCAAGTACCTTTTCCAAGGTTTATCGCTTTTTCTCTCTCTTTTTTTTTTCGCTGATTCATGTTTTGGTACTTTTTTCATGTCTGGGTTTTGATTTTTGGTGTTGTTTATGGGTTTATTTCGCATGATTTGTGTTGTTTATGGTAGATTGTAGGACAAGTTTTAAACTTTTGATCGTTGTTGTGTTGCTGGAAATTGGCATCTGTTTTAGGGTTTTGTGTTTGAGTGATTTGCTTAGAAATTTTGGATAGAAATGTATTGATTTACTATAGGAATTTTGTTTCCATGTAAATTCTTCATCTTTGTCATTGATTTTGATACTGGGTGTTTTTATGTTTTGATATTATTTGTAGATTTGTGCAAAACTATGTAAATTAGTTGAATTTAGTTGAGTAATGCCCATTACTATCAGATGAAACGTCAAAAAGAAGTTACCTTTTACCAAATAAAAGGTGCTAACATGTTCGTTATTGTGTTGTGTTTATAACATGTCGATTATTGTGGTATGTTTATGGGTTTTCATAGATTTATGACACTAGTATACCCTATTGTTTGTTAATTGGGAATGTCAACATTTGTTGTACATAGTTTGTAAGTGTGTTATGCTGTTCAATTTGGTTTCCCACTTAAGTAGTTGGAATTTGTCGTGGATGATTATTGGAAAAACCTGATTGATCGTTTGTTTTGAGTTTCTATCTGATTAATTGTGAGTTTAGGGTTTATATTTTGTCGAGAAGGGATGATCCATTCTAGACGAAGCGTTTTTTTGTTGTTTCGGTTTTGCTTAGTGGGATTGTGGCTGTTGGTAGTTTTGTACCGAATTATTGAGTTTTGGTATGATGATTGCAGAGGGAGTGTGCTATGCCAAGAAGGACTTCAACCTTGCAAAGCACCCTGACATTGATGTCCCAAACCTACAAGTGATCAAGCTTATGCAGAGTTTGAAGTCTAAGGAGTATGTCCGTGAGACCTTTGCCTGGATGCACTACTACTGGTACCTTACCAATGATGGTATTGAGTTCCTTAGGACTTACCTCAATCTTCCATCTGAGATTGTCCCTGCTACCCTCAAGAAGCAGATGAAGCCTGGTGGTCGCCCAATGGGTCCTGGTGGAGATCGTCCACGGTATATACACTGTTACTTTTGTTTTCATATTTGTTGATCTGAGTTGCATTATAATTTTGAATGGTTCTTTTTGTGTATTTTGTCTTGGTGATTAATGTCTTTACCTGTATGATTTTTACAGCGGTCCTCGTGAAGGTGGATCTAGATTTGGTGATCGTGATGGATACCGTGCAGGTCCTCGTGCTGCGCCTGGGGAGTATGGTGGTGAGAAGGGTGGTGCCCCAGCTGATTTCCAGCCTTCATTCGTAAGTTCCATTTCATGTGAATATGATATTGATTTTGACAAACATGCTTCTGTTACCACATGACGGTATAGCTGGTTTCCTCCAAGAAGTAGTTTTACATTCGACACTTGATGTCTTCCAAAATATGTATATGCTGGGTGCTATATATGAAATTATCTAATTCTGTTGAAACTGAGCGCTGCACCAAGTGTTGTTCCAAATCTACTGTTGGCTGTTATGTGTTACTCGAATACAAACTGTTCCTAGTGTCAGTTGCGTTTTGCGTTTCACTATACAGTAGTTCAATTCAATGGATGAATTCTCAATTCTTGCGGTTCTGATCTGTGATAACATTAAGTTTGTCATACCCCAATTGCTTCATCGTGTTTACTGTTTTATTTTGAATATGTAACAGAAAAGGGGAGGATTTGGTCGTGGCGCTGGAGGATTTGGTGGTGGAGCTGCTTCTGGTGCAGGTGCCCCTGGCGCTCCTGCAGGGTCTTATGCTTAAGGGTCAAGTTTGCAGATCTGACAACAAGGAATATAGTGCAGCAAAAGGTTTGATTGGCGAAGTAGTTATGTTAGTCGGTAGACAATGAGATTCCTGATTTCGTAACTAAGACTTTCTTTTATGTATCCTGCCTTTCTAAATTTGTAGTATAACTGAAACGTCTACAAAGGAATTTTGAGGGTTCTCATGAACTCATTGATGCTTTGGTATTATCTTTACGTGTTGTGCATTTTGTTTTGGTCTCTCCTGGTTAGTCTTATTCTCGATCTCCCTACACGTTTGTGGTGGCCGTTACTGAGCACCCATTCCTACCTTGGCCAGTAGTTTTGAGATCCAGCTCTCCCCTTTTTGCCCGATGTCCATAATCTGCAGTCATTTTTTTGCACTACACATCCTTTTATTTTGATCGCTTATTGTTGATTTCCGTGCTGTCTGTTATCATGAATTTTATGGATAGCAACATGAAGGTGGCTTCTTCATGAATTTAACACTGAATTTTTCTACCCTTCCCTCATGAGTCAATGATGGTATTTGTCAGTGAACTACGGTTCAGGGTCGAGAACTGGAAATTGGAATGTTTGGCGAAAGGGGATCTACCCTATATCCTGTGAATCATTTTGACCTTTACTTTCAACTGCGACCTTTCTTGCCCAACTTTACCCTGGCTATCAGCTTGCTTAGGCCATTCCTTGCCCTTATCCATACGAAAATTTTTCCTGCGATTGAGGCTTAGTGTTGTGCTAGTCGTAACGACCCCTTCTACACACCTTCAACGCTTGCTGTGCCGGGCTGATGGTAATCTTGTGTCCCTTAAACTGGTGTAGACCGAAATCGTGAGTATTCTCCTGTTTATACTTCATAAAAATGCTCTGTTTCACAGCGGCATCTGATTTGTTATACGGTTTAACCAGGCGTTAAAGACATAAAGTGGTACCGGTCCTTTTGTGACATAATTCTACCTAAAACTCTAAAAGTAACCTTCTCTAGCATTGCCAAAAAACCTCTAGCTTCATAGCCATTCCTTGCTAGTTTTGCTAAGGTACAACCTCTTTCAGCGAACTATTGTGTCTTCATATGTTATGAGAGCTTTAAAACAAGAATGTAATTCTATAGACGAGGGGAGTAAGGGGAGTAACGGGACTCTGCAATTCGAAAAAAAAAAAAAATCGGAACTACTAAAGGTTCGCAGTACCATCCAAGCAAATACGACCATCAGATGATCAATAATGGAGCTCAGGATACAGGCCATCAAAATTGTTGCACTACTTGAAAATTTCTACCAATTTAAAGCCTGTATTATGTCAAAAAAAAAAAAAAAAAAAAAAAAGAAGCCTGTATTAGTATTTCTTGTATGTAAACTTAGAATGAAAATTTACAAAATCTCTAGTAGGAATCCTTTGTGTACTTTGGTGTTCCTAATTATCCACCTTTTACTCAATCTTGTGGTAATAACTAATACGGTTGTTTTATCTTTTCAACGCGCTTCAACTAATTATTCATTAAAAAATCTTGGGGGTAGTTGACTGCTTATGTGTATTTGCGTTTAACTTGAACATAGAAACATTTTAGAGGCGAGCTGTGACTCCACACTCGGGAATAATTGAAGGTGTAGTTCATCTTGCCACAATCCCACACTACTTCAGTGTTTCTGCACTGTTATTCATCTTCTCACCTGGGAGATCTAGAGCAAAGATAGAACTATCGCTTACTAAACATCAGGAATTGAATACGTCGGGACACCTCTTCCTTCACCCAGTTGATCTCGAACGGGAAGGCTTACAGTGCTCGCAGAGCAAAATTCACTCAAGGCAAGTTTTATTCTACTGAACTTTAAGTAGCACATGAGTTGCGCATTACGCCTTGGCAAAACAAAGTTCAGAAGCATGCAAAAGAGCATACAAGTCTGAAGACACAAGAACCGACACCTCATCCAGGTGATTTGAGTAAATTGCACAGTGAACATACCTCTCATCTTGTTTTCTTTTTTTCGAAATCATGTTTTATTTCATCAGATTTCGCCCAAGCACACCTCCACCCTCCGGAAGAACACAGTGAATCACTTTGCACCAGTTACTAGCGACGTTTGGGTCTAACTTCGCCTGCAATCCTTGTTTCTATCACTTGTTATCATTTGTTGAATGCTTTAACAGGCCTTCGTTTTGCTGGTTACTCTCCCTCAGAACCGAGTCAGTATGTACCACGTACCAGCTACAGTTCTCTGGTTAGTCTCTCGGACTTTCAAAATGATCAAATACGAAGCTTAGTCTGCTAGGCACCGCAAGAGGACCGAGCACCACTCACAATACTTACACCAGAGATATAATAGTAATAGTTTAGTGATACACCCCCAGCGTCTCCCTATAGCTGCTTGAGCAATGCAAACAACAGATCTCAAACATTTGGTGTTCGACTGTGCAATTGCAAAGAACATAATAGAGAAGCTCAATAAAAAGGCCGAAAACAGGATAAAATTAACGGGAACATAGTAAGTTTATATTACTGAACTTTAAACCAAGTAGCACATTGTGCTCAGCAAAACTAAGTTCAGAAAGACGCAGAAGTGACTCAATAACATACTTAGTCTAGACTCTAGAACTACTAGCAGAAATATTGTTTAGGACACTCATGATCGACCAAATAATAGAATATCAACAACGGCCACAAAGATCTATCAGACTCGAACGAGACCCTTAATCAACCTCCTCCATCTTGCTCTCCTCAGCATCTTCTTCCTCCAAAGCAGGCATGTCAGCATCCTCAGCAGTCTCGTCCTCTTCAATGCTCAGCCCGAGTTTCAGCATCCTGTGGATCCTAGCTGCAAAGGTGTTCGGGTCATCCAAGCTGAAGCCAGAAGTCAGCAGAGCAGTCTCGAACAGCAGCAGCACAAGGTCCTTGACCGACTTGTCGTTCTTATCAGCCTCAGCCCTCTTCCTGAGCTCCTCCATGATGCCATTGTCTGGGTTAATCTCCATGGTCTTCTTGCTTGACATGTAGGAGCTCATGCTGCTGTCCCTAAGAGCCTGAGCCTTCATGATTCTTTCCATGTTCGCGCTCCAGCCATACTCGCCAGTCACAAGACAGCAGGGAGAATCCACAATCCTGTCGGACACAACAACCTTCTCAACTCTGTCACCCAAGATTTCCTTCACCACCTTGCAGAGGTTCTCAAATGATTTCTTCTTTTCTTCCTTCTTCTGTTTCTCCTCCTCAGTGTCATCATCAAGCTTCAGTCCTTCCTTGGTAGCAGAAACAAGCTTCTTACCATCATATTCCTTCAGCTGCCCAACAGCGTACTCATCAATGGCATCAACCATGAAGAGCACCTCATAGCCCTTCTTCTTCAGCCTCTCCAAGAAAGGCGAGTTCTCGACAGCCTTCTTGCTTTCACCAGTGATATAGAAGATGTCCTTCTGACCCTCCTTCATCCTGGTCACATAATCCTTCAAGCTAGTCATCTCATCACCACTTTTGGTCGAGTGGTACCGAAGCAGCTCAGCCAACTTAGCCCTGTTCTGACTGTCCTCATGGACACCGAGCTTGAGGTTCTTCGAAAAAGCATCATAGAACTTGTTGTAGTCGTCTTTGTTCTCTGCAATCTCACTGAACATCTCAATGCATTTCTTCACCAAATTCTTCCTGATAACCTTCAGAATCTTGTTCTGCTGCAGCGTCTCACGAGAGATGTTCAGTGGCAGATCATCAGAATCAACCACACCCTTAACAAAGCCAAGGTACTCTGGGATAAGCTCCTCACAGTTGTCCATAATAAACACCCTCCTGACATACAGCTTGATGTTGTTAGGCTTCTTTCGACCATCAAACAGATCAAAAGGCGCCCTCCTTGGGACAAAAAGAATGGCTTTGAACTCAAGTTGCCCCTCCACAGAGAAATGCTTGACAGCAAGGTGGTCCTCCCAGTCATTAGTCAGGCTCTTGTAGAAAGAACCATACTCCTCCTTGGTGATTTCCTCAGGCTTTCGCAACCAGATTGGTTTCTGCTTGTTCACTTGCTGCCACTCATGAGAAACCTCCTTAATCTTCTTCTTCTTTTTCTTGTCCTTCTCCTTGTCTTCGTCAACATCCTCAACATCCCCCTCCTCGGCCTTCTTTGGCTCGTCCTCATCCTCGTCGTCACTGATCTCCTTCTCAGTAGTCTTCTCGGTCCAGAGGTAGATAGGGTAGCTGATGAACTCAGAGTGCTTCTTCACAAGGTCCTTGATCCTCCTCTCTTCCAAGTACTCTTGCTGCACAAACACACATCACTTACCATCAGAAACCACGACCACATTTGACCCAAAAATCGCTAAACGGGAGCCTTTAAGACAATGGGGTATTGCATAAATAATGCACCAAATAATGTACCTGATCGTCCTTAAGGAAGAGGGTGATCTTGGTACCACGGCCGAGTTGTTCGCCACTGGTGTCCTTAGTCACAGTGAATGAACCACCAGCCTGTGACTCCCAGACATACTGCTCATCATCATTGTGCTTGGTGGTGACGATAACCTTCTCAGCAACCAAGTAAGCCGAGTAGAAACCAACACCGAATTGCCCAATCATGCTCACATCTGCACCAGCCTGCACTGCCTCCATGAACTCCTTGGTTCCAGAGCGAGCAATGGTACCCAAATTGTTCACCAAGTCTACATAATTTCACAACAAAACCCCATCATTAACACCCCATTCATATACACCATAACGATCAAACTTAATCAACACACATCAGAAAAATAAAATTTAGGCAGAAATCTACAGTTCTACACCAACCACTCATTAGCGGTCATTACACCCCCAACAAAGTTAAATCCCAGGTTTCAATCAACGCCAACTTACAAAATTAGCACATAATTACACAAAAAAGTTACAATTCAGTCCCGGAATTTCGACTTTTGGCCTCAGATTTCAATTTTTAAGTGACCCAAAATTACCCACAAAACATTGCAAACCAGGTAGTGTTAACTTCACAAATTTGATACAAACTCACAACCCCGAATATCAAATCCTAAATTCGCCCATGATAGCAATTTTTTACCCCAAATTCCAAACACCCAAGTACAACACATTTGAGCATAAATCAACCCTTCAATCACCAATAACAAACACTCACGAAAAAATCATAATTCCAACATGAAATTCGCAACCCCGAATATCAAATCCTAAATTCGCCCACGTTAACAAATTTACCCCAATTTCCACACACCCACAACACCCATAAATCACCAATAACCCAATATTCTAAAAAAAAAAGAATCACCAACATATAAATTTCAATTCATTCAATCTAAAATAACATCCCAAAAAAACCCTAACAAACACACAATCACACAAAAACTGCAACAAATCATCCAAAACCCTATTTACCCAAACATGCAAATATTGATATCAAAGTAAAAAACCCACATGCAAAAAAGGGTAAATATTATTTAGGGTGCAGTAAAAAGAGAAAAAGTTACCTGCTTTGGTCATACCAATACCACTGTCAATAATAGACAGGGTTTTATTCACTTTATCCGGCACCAACCTGATGAACAACTCCGGCTGCCCATCCAACTTAGTCTTGTCCGTCAAGCTTTCGAATCTTATCTTATCCAACGCCTGTAATTAAACCCCCATCATTAAAATCAAAATCATCATATTTAATAATCAAATAATTTACCCAATTTAAAATAAATAAAAAAACAGAGGATCAGAAAAAAGAAGCGTACATCTGAAGAATTAGAGATGAGTTCACGGAGGAAAATCTCCTTGTTAGAGTAGAAAGTGTTGATGATGAGACTGAGTAATTGGTTAATCTCAGCTTGGAATGCGAATGTTTCGGTTTCGCCCATTTGAACGTCCGCCATTGTTGTTGCTCAAAGAAACCCTAGATTTTTCGATTGAATTTGGGAGTTTTTTTGGGGGAGATTGGTATGATTGATTTGTTTGATTGTATGTGAGAGAGATTGATGATGGAGGAGAGAGAATGGAGAAGGTGGGTTTATATAGTAGGGGAGAGGTGGAGCTTCTTGGAGAAGTTTTGTATGTTTGCTAGAGTGTTCTGGAGTGTTCTACAGTGTGGTGGAATTTTGAAGAGGGTGTTTTTGGTGCGCGGGAGGGGAAACGGTGTCGTATTGGGGTTTTGGGGAGATGAAACGATGAGTTTTGTTGGGGGTTATGGAAGGAGGTTTGAAATTCGAGAATGTTCCTTTTTTACGATCTTGGTAGATGATCTGGATGGATGGAGTCTAGACTCTAGAGTGTTCCTTTCGTAATTTTCCATTTTAGCGTTTTTTCTAAAAACGTATTCGCCTATTCGGTATCATGTTCGCGCAATTGTAACTTGGGAGGGGTTTGTGTATTTGTGTACCTGTTGACTCTGTTACTTGACTATAAGAGGATCAAACTAAACATCTCCTAGTTCATACGTCCCGAAAAATGAAGTCTATTAATTAAAAAAAAAAAAAATAGTAAACGGGGTATAAGAGAACGAGACTAGGCCACCCTTCTGGCCAAGCTGTCCCAAATCTTAGCAGAGTTAAGAATGATCAATAAAATTGGACGTCTTTGTTAGTAGTTTAGTACTTTGCTTCCCACCATCGCATTACCTCAAAGGCTCAAACATCTTCACCATTTTATCGTATATGTTAACTTTCGAAAAAAATTATAAATTATTTGTCAGCAGCGTGTACGGACAAGTTGAGTCCAATAATTTATTGGACTTCGATGCATATTAATTTAACCATTAGCCATCCCATTACCCTTCAATTACACTATCCACGTCAGCAGTGATGTCATCGATGACATCATCATTCATTTAATGATATCATTGCTAGTTTGTGAAAGCTTGAACCTGTAACCTCATAGTTACAATTTTAACACTTTAACCACCAAGGCAACTGATTTTTTTGATATTTTTATTAACAAAGTTATATATGAAGGATTTGAGATTTTAGGAGATAATTTCGGAAACAACTTGGGACGAGATAATTTGAATCAAATCAAATCATTTTATTTTTGGAGATAATTTATGA
>JBBYHQ010348759.1:0-12111 GCA_038382645.1 Spergularia azorica
TAACCACCTCTAACTAACTTTGTAACAGAAAATTTGGTTGTTAGAAGGACAAAATAGTCATTCCTATATACTCTACAATATGCAAAACTTATTTTCCCTTTTCCATTGATTAATCAAAATTGTACGGAGTATACGCTAGTTTAATCGACAGACAGATGAACAGACGGTAATACCAGATCATATTTTACTACAAATTTACAAGTTCTCGTACTTTTATAACTACGATATCAATTTATTGAAATTAAAATTCACATTTTTGTCTTAGAACATTCTCGAGTTTACCTTAATAACCGACAAATTAGTAATAACCATTTTGAGTAAAAATCTGTCCAAATAAAAAAAAGAAAGCGTAAAACGTTTTAAAACTATACTCAACTTGCCGCTTCTGGAGCCGCCTTCTTCTACCATAACGTTAATAAAAACGCAACTTGCTTATCTCTCTCATTCTTAAACTAATTCTTCAAATCTTGTAGAACTTTCTTCAAATAATAATCACTTATAAAAATCAACCAAATTTATACCTATATATAATATAATATATGCTTTTTATTTCATTATAGACCATAGTTTATAAACTATCAAATTTGTCGACAAGAAAGTGTAACAAAAATTGGCGGGTGGAAGAAATGGCGGGTGGAGGAGATAGAAAGAGCAGTGATTTCTATGGAGTACTTGGATTGGAGAGAGAATGCACACAAATTGACCTCAAAAATGCTTACAAGAAGCTTGCCATGGTAAGTTTTTTATTCTCTTCTTTTTTTACTGTCTGGGTAATCAACTCTGTTTTAATTGTTTCGAATAATTTTACCCATGATTATGTAACTTCTCGTGCACAGTTTTATTTGTTATTATGTTTAAATTTGGATTTTGTAGTTACAAAATATGATCTTTATTCTTTTTGAATGTTATTGGAGTGATTTTTGCATGTGGGCATTTTTGTGATTTTAATTCAATTGATTAATATCATTTCCGGGTGTCCAAAGATTGATCCTTGTATACGTTTACGTATGACGATTCATGTTAGCTGACCCGAAATCGTTTCGAGACTAATTGTTTAATTGCATCTTATTGGAGTGATTTCCTGTTTTCAAAGCAACCCCCCTTTTATGGGAAATTGAGTTTCCAACCAAGTGAATAATTTTGGGGAAAACAATGTTTTCTTTTTTTAATCATGTTGGTAGAGATGGCACCCAGATCGGTGCTCTTCATCTGGAAACTCAAAGTTTGTAGAAGAAGCAAAGAAGAATTTTCAGGATGTCCAAGAAGCCTATTCTGGTAATTTCACAACTTAGTTCCGCCCTTTTCCCTCTGTTGGTGGTTGGTTTGTCTGTTTGCTACTGTGCCCCTTTCATTTCTTTGCGGATGTTGAGGCTCAATAATCGGTTTTATACCTTAACACGTCCCCTCATGCAAAGAGGTTCTGATACCATATTACGGAGCCATTCCAACCAAAAGTTTAAGCGGATGGAGTGATGGTTGACGGCCAATAGTCGGCTTTTTACCTTAACACTCAGTAACAGGTTGTCTTAATTTGAGTGTTTTATTTACACTTTTGGTTACACATATCAATCCAATATTAAGTTTGGGGTAAGATCGTTCTATACCACGCTTCCTGAGCTTCGCAAATGCTCCATTCGTTCCCTTGGATTGTTATTTGTTAAGTTTGGTTTGAAATGTTAACAATTTGAAAGAACAGATGGAATATACAGGCACTCGTATTTTGTTCTAATAATGTACCTCGAAAAGTTCTTTTATTTTTTTTTGTTTTTTTGGTGAAGTTGCTAGAAAAATTTAGGATGTCTGGTAATATGAACATGCTTATATCAACTTTGTGTTGTTAGGTTAGGAGCTTGAGTACAAGTGTACAACTTAAGACGCTCTTAGGTACTAACTTTTGTCTTGTGTTTGGGACAGTACTATCTGATGAGACCAAGAGGTTTATGTATGATGTTGGGGTCTACGACAATGATGATGACGAAAACAATCATGTGAGTCCGGTTTTTTGGCTTAGTCCTTTTAATTCGCTTTCAATGAATGGTTATTTACTACAAATGAATTGGCTTCTTTTGTAATCGTTGCCAGTAAGCAAGAGATGGCATACATAATGCCATTCTTGTCCTGTGAATCAACAAAATACCTAACATACTCAACACTTAGAGATGATGTGTGCAATCCCCACTCCCTTGCAATGTACTATGTACCTACATTAAGGAACGATAATATCGATTGTCACAGATATATTAATGAGGTCTTGACCTAATGACTAAGTCTAGGCGTATGTTACAAATTTGCTACTCAGCACTCACCCTGGTACAAGATTGCAAATGTGGCCTCATAGTCTCCTTTATTTGAACTCCCAAGGCGCTATGTATACTTAATTTAGAATTGTGCATCACTCCATCTTGTTTAATCTGAGTTTTGAATTCACTGTTGTAAACTTTTTGATTAAATTACTGATTTGAGCTAATTCGTGTTGCAATGCAGGGGATGGGCGATTTTTTGAATGAGATGGCTACTATGATGTGTGAAAATAAGCCTAGTGTGAGTACTCGTATCTGATTGACATCATTTCTTCTTCCGTTTTTTTTTTTTTTGCTTGGAAGGAACCTTAATTCTCAGCCCTCAGCTGTCAAGTGGTTCAGAGATTTGGATGCCATGATATCAGAGTAAAATATAGGATAGCTAGACTATGCTACTTTAAAAACACATCAATGTATAACTAGTGAAAACTGAAAATTACGTAACCAGTTAGGTTGAGGTTATCTTGTCACTGCTATTCTCTATCTGAGTTACGTAATCAGTTAGGTTGAGGTTCCTAATTGGTCTTGTGCAGTGCATGAGCAAATAAACACCGGATAACTTGCTTGATCTGATTATTAGATTCTGATTACGTACTGTTTGTTGTTGTGGATCCAAATAGCAAAATGGTTTAGATTCTATATCATTTGTCTGTCAAAGTTTTTAGATTTTGAACCTACACAGTCGCAGGAGCAACACTTAGTAGCTTATCTAACCAGAACATGTCTATGGACCAGAAGAGCCTTATCATTCGTCAACTCTTCTGAGTTTTAGGGTTCAGTTAAAGGAATGCAAGTCATGTAGACAAGTCTAATGCTAGTGAGTCACATTTCTTAGAGACCGGCTGCTCTCTACGAAAGGGGATGCTTGTATGTAGGAGTTGGCCACAAACTCCGTTACTACTCAGCTCACCATTTCCGTCCTCTTTTGTGCCTGTGATTTTGCTAGAATCTTGCTGGGGTTGGGAACTTGGAGATAAATTTTCTTTGTGTTTTTTCTATGAAATGCTGTGTTTTCTGACCCTCTTTCTGAAATGTTGATGCCTACCGTGAACCATGCAGGACCAGTAATTGTTTTGATTTATGGAATTAACAGGAAAACAGTGAGGAAAGTTTTGAGCAATTACAGGAGCTTTTTAAGGAGATATTTCAAGGGGATAATAATGAGGCATTTGCTTCAACATCACAGGGGATGAGCCCTTGCTCTTCATCATTTTTTGGGTCTATGGAGAGTTCATGTGTCAATAACAAGAGAAGTTGTTCAGAAATGAATGACGTAGAAGGGTTGTCCCCTTTCACTTCTCAATTACAAAGTTTCTGTGTAGGGGTAAGCACAATGTTCATTCTCCTCAATTTGGTTACCTTGTTTTATAATGAGCTTACTAGTATGATCATATATTGTCTTAGGCTTGAGTATTACTAGAAAGTCTGGCAGAACTCGTGGCTTAGCCGTCCTGCATTTCGTTTTTTTTTTCTTTTTCTTTTCGATTATGACGTTTTAGCAGGCCGAAATGGAGCTTTCACTTCTAGCTTAATGAAAAAGCATGATGTTCAATTCATATTAATTAGATCATTGGTTCGTATAAAGGAAAGAAAACCACTCAGAAGGCAATTTTTGCGCATGTCTTTTGCCAAGTATTAGCGTTTAAGTAAATCTTTCCGGAAGTGAGAATATCTTATCAAAAGAAACTTTAATCGTTGTTTGTCTATGACTTTACCCTTTACGTTACATTGGAAGCATGCGTAATTTTTTTTTGAGGTCAGGCTGATTTGTGATGGGTGGCTGGGCTGAATTTGTTTCAGGTAGGTGTTGAAAAATCACTTAGGTATTGAGCGCGAGCTAGACTGAGTTTAAGTCTAGGGCGCTAATTGTCCTGCTCATCATTGTGTCAAAGATGTCTTTTTCAAGATTTTATTATTCATCATAACATGTCCTCCCTCTGCTTTTCGTGTGAAGACAGGCGGAGTACCTGGGAGACATGAGAGAGGGAGAGCGAGCCAACAAACGGGCCGAAAGAGGAGCTAGTGGCAATTGTAGCAGTAGTCGACGAGAGGGAAGAAAACTAAAGGTTTCCTCCGCTCAGGATGTCTCTTATACAGGCATCTCTACTTGAAGTGTATTGCAATGGTCTGGGGATGTTCATTAGCTCCCTGATCGGCTGACGTTATGTAGGTAACAAGCATAGTACAGTTGCTTTGGTAGTGCGGGTTAACCAGGCCTTGGCGCTATGAGTGTGTAGATCAATGAAGTTATCTGAGTGGTACAAGATCTGGAGCTCGTACACAGGCAAAATGTGTGAGATTTTCACATACCTTCAACTTTCAGGTGCGTTCATTTCCGTTTATGATGGTTTGAGGCAGTTTTCTGACAGCTGAATTTCGGAGCTTTAGATCACTGAAGTTATTAGTAGACAGAGTTGTTAAATTTTTTTCTCCGTTCCACGAGTTAAAAATACTTTGTATTATGGAAGAAAATGTGACTCGTATGTACTTGCACTGAAACAAGTGCTCAGAGATTATGGTTTTAGGGAAGTACAGGGTCAAAAATTATGGTTTATTTCTCGTAGTTGTTACGTGCCCTTGAGTCCCCCAAATCGGTGTAAGATTTACTGTTGAATACACTCTAATTAACTCGCTTTCATCGTTTCACTGGAAAATTTGCTCGTACGATCCGTGATGTTGAGGACACGGAAAATGTTATGGGTTCTTGCTCGTGCTGAACAAATTACACTACAATTCTACAATAGCCCAACCCACAATGTAAAAGGGCTTTGGGTTTATTACATTTTGTAAACTGAGATCATTCATTGTGCCAAAAAGAAAAAGCAAAGAAAACTGTTTGCTGCCTCACTAGTGGAATGGTGGTCATAATCTCATAGTCAATGTCAACATCTACGTGAGTACGTGGTCCTTTGCACTTTTATTTCGCGATTAGTCTAACGGAGTCATTGATCTTATCTCTTCTAAATTAGTGGTAAGTATCTACATACATGGGGATGATGATATATTGACATGAGCAAACATACTTTAGATGTTACTATTTGATACTCACTAATTACTCTAGAATGGTTGTCTCTTTTATGGATTGTGTTGGTTCATTTTGCAATTTAGTCGATAAGCTCCTCTTAAGAGACGTTTCGTAGTCATTTAAGGAAAATTCACACTTGTTTTAAAAACTCTATAGTCGTGTACTCGTGTTAAACAAGCGGTCAACCTTATTAACGATAAGACAATTTGTAAGTATCATGAACCATAGAAATCATAAGGAGGGATGTTGAAATCAAAATGTCAACCTAAATATATTTAGGCTTAAGAATAGTGATTATCCATAATCTCTATCTTCACCTACTAAACTATTTGATGGCCCTTGAGTAATGACAAGTTGACAATACCTTAAAAATAGGAGTTTTTCCATCCAACAAAATCTTATCCACTCTCTTAACTCTCTACCATTTTTTGGTTCTATAAATTTCCCCTACAACTCTTCATACAAACACTTTTTTCTTTTTTCTTTTTCCATTTTGTACATATATAATATATATTATTTAGTGACACTCCTTCGTTTCGTTCTGTCCCTTTTAGATAAAGCCCACCTTCTTCGTCTTTGATTTAAACAAGAAAAAAATTTCATAATTTCACAAAATATTTCGTATCATTATTATGTTTATTTTATAGCTTTTTTAGTGTTTTTGATCATATTTTTTCTTATAATCTAGACATTAATATTAATCTATTAAAAATTTAGGACGATGGGCTTTCTTGATAAGCTATGGGACGAAACGTTGGCCGGCCCAGCACCTGAAACGGGCTTAGGCAGATTCCGTAAATATAATTCATTCTCAGCCGTTCGATCACCAAATCACCCTATTGCTAATGCTGCTTCCCGTTACCGTGATCATGATCATGATCATCATCTCCATGATCAGACGGTCTCGGTTTCTCGAAGCATCACCATCCTACGGCCCAATAACCTCTCGGTTGACCCTGGTTCGGGCTCTTCTACACCATCTACCGGGCCTTCCTCTCCTTACACTCGTAAGTTCTGTAATGTGATACATATTATAAGCATACTCCGTAGTTATTAAGAACGTGTTAAAATCCTAGTATGAGACGGTTTGAATATATTTTGTGTCAATCACTAAGACTAAAAAGCTATGGTGAAATGGTCTAATATCTAATTAGTTTGATAGTTGATAGTCCTACAAGGCTCTAATCACGAGCTCATACAATTACGTAGTTAAGATAGGTGGACCGCGCGCCCTGCGGGCTTCCAACTATTTAGATGGGGCTTGTGACATGGGAGAGAAAAGGAAGGTTTCTCGTCTTGTAAAATAATAGAGGTTTGGTTTGAACACGAGATTTTAAAATTACGGTACCAATATGCTAGTTGACGACACGAATTATGGGGTAGAAACTTAAGTTGATAATGATCAATAATAACGTGTTTATAGCTTAAAACTAATCTTTTCGATATAACGATCTTGAGATTCTTGACATCTTAACTACTAGATTAAAACCCAAACATTCATAGATTTTTCATTTATGCAGCCGGAGCGGTTCGTGATCCAGACGTGAAACGATTCTCAAGGAAAAAACCGGCATTTGACCCTATGGAGCATGATGTGACAACAGGCCCTAGCGTTTATGATTGGTTAATTCTATTTCCATTAAACACTTATTACTATCATTTATTAAGATAGCAAATGAAAATAACAGGAGTACTATGTACTACATACATTTTGTAACGTAGTGAATACGTACTGAATAATAAGTTTTTGATAATGCAGGATAATGATAGGTGCTTTGGATCGTTGAATGCGTATGGACGGACAAGTAATTTTGCTAAGTGAGACTCGGATTGTATTATATATACGTAAATGTAAATTGCTATATGTACTTATATGATATAGCCATATAGATAGCGCTAACTAATTAGGAAAACAAAGGATCATTTCCGTTAGCGTGAAGTTTGATCTTTATGTAGTTGGAGTGAGTGATAAAATTATGTAACAACAGTAGATGTTAACCCTTGTCAACCATCTCTTTTAAGAGTGTTTGTTGTTGAGTGAACTTCTGAGGTTTTAATTATTGTAAGCTTATGTAATTCTATAAAAATTAAAGCTTATTCTGTAATGTTTGCACACGAGAATGTTATTACAGTGCATATCAAATTAAGCATGTAGGACTTGATAATTTGTGCCACGAACCTGATCGAAGGGGAACCATCTTTTCAAAGTTCAAACGCAACCACGCACGGTATGTAGTCCGGCCACTGCACCCGCGGTTTTTATGAAAACTTGTACTGGTTAGCAGCCACACAAGCGAGTTTATTACGAATATGCACCACCACCACCACCGGAACCTGTCGAGACGAGAGTTGACAAAATTAATCATGACACTGTGATTGAACATAATCTTGAGGCCCTCGACATCTTGTGTATTGCACTCCGGATTGAAACTGGATCTAAGTCTAATTTCTTTGCCCACTTTGATATCGAAATATCGAGGTTTTCCAAAACCAAAGCCTTTTTTAGAAGAAATCGGATCAAAGCACGTTCCACTGCGAATCCATGATACTTGTCGAACACAATTCTTTTGAGATGAGACTTACAACATGACGGGTTTGCTTGGGTTGTTCTCCAGAACTGACACTCCGTTTCTAATTGCTCTCTATCTCTTTCAGTTTGACCGAAAATCAAGAATTTAGCGAGCCCCTACGTACGATCACAACAAAAAATATATTACGCCATCGCCAAAAATCGTTTCGAAAGAAGCTAAGAAATATATAACCAAACACCTAATTTAATCTACCTTTGGAAAGACGAGTGTTTGTAAACAAGGGGAACGTTCCAGAAATCCCACCAACACGCTACTCCACGTACGGGGATAGACATCATAAGCAAGCTCCAAGTGATTTAGATTGTGAAATATTGGTAGTAAATTCTTCAACTCGGCCGATTTTAGACACTTGAGTCAAGGTCAGAGTAATTTGTAATTAGTCATCAACTCATCATTTTCATAATTCAAAAAGGATAAATCGGATGTAGATCGATACGTACCTCAAAAGCGTTACCATCTAGAGTTAAATGCGAAACAGTAGAACATGATTTGAGGATGCTACAAACTATCGGGCAATCATTTGTATCTCCAAAGGCCGCAAAAGAAATCCCAATGTTAGCTTGGACAAGAGCATTCATTTCGGAGATAGAATAGTGTTGGGCTAAGTTGTCCCAATACTTGAAAAAATGCACATTTGGAGTTTGAATTATGACACTAGTACTGGGTTTATTATGATGTTATACAGTTTCAGCAGCGAAGGCGAAGAGATGGCAATTACGTCCGCGCATTCCCAGCAACAAGCCAGTAAGAGGTCTTCAAGGAAAGTGCAGGAGTCAACAAGTTTAGTCACAAACTCATCCTCAGTAAAGATAAGAGTACGAAGATGGAGCAGCTTCAAGCGTGGGAGACGTATTGGTTAAGATTTTACATCATCACCAATGTCGAGATTGAGATTAGAATCGATCTTCAACATCTCCAACGTTTCGCAAACAAATATAGAGCGAGGCAGCTTATGATTTTCTCCCTGAACATGAATGCAAAGGTCAAGCTCTCTGACTCTACGGGATAATGGAAAAGATATCCAGGAATTGAGACGGTCAGGTTCGAGAGTCGGATGGCATTCTCCCTGTTTGTAAGCCCCATACGTTTGCCTCTACGTGAAATCAACCCCACAAGTTTTGATTGGAGCAATCAACCCCCACAACTTTCTCATTGTGTGAAATCAAACGCTTGGTCAATTTCTCACATGAAAATCCAATATCTCATCAATTTCTCACCTACAACTACTTATATTTTGCATAAATATTATTTTCTTACTCTAATCAAGTAAATATTATCAAAAAAACTTTTATATATCTAAAATACATGGCACTAATATCTGAAATAATTGTTAAAACATACAGAGTACATGGTAGATGATAGACTTCAACGTGAATTTCTACATTCAAGATTTTTTTTTATGTTCACGAGAATAATCACCGGGTATGTACTACAGAAACAATGTTTTTTGTTTGTTTAAAAAAAACTTTATTTATCCCTTCATTAACAAGGAAAAAAAAAGACAAGAAAAAAAAAAAACATTCGACGATATAGTCATAGAGAAAGAACGTATTATACAACTGACATGGAGTATTAATTATTTTGGAACCATTTTTGTGTAAATTAAATTCTTATTGTTATATACGAGTATTGAATATCTCATTTTTGAGATATAAATTGAATTTATCATGTGAGAAATTGAGCAAGGGTTTGATTTCACATAATTAAAAAGTTGTGGGAGTTGATTGCTCCAATAAAAACTTGTGGGTGCTAATTTCACGTAGAGACAAACGTGTGGGGCTTATAAACCACTTTAGCCTTTAAACTTCAGATAGCGCTTCCCGTCACGACAGAAACGACCAAAGCGAAGCGTAAAGCTGACGAGCTGCTTGGATTGGCAAGCACGGAGGACGTAATCCACGAAATTCTTAAAGAGAGGGGTACGTTCGACAAGATTGGGAGATGCCAAACAGTGAGAAATAGGGGAATCATCAAATTCAAAGTTTGGTAACAAGGAAAAAGCAGACATAAATTCTTTGTTCGAGATGAGAGTGAGAGCAGCAGCATCTTTGGTAGGAAGCATACCCATAATTCGGTTGAGTAGTTCATCTGGTAAAAGGGTTAATCGGTCTCCGATATGACCCACCCATTTCGAGGAACAATCCATTCAACTCAAATTTTACCGACAAAGTGCCCTAAATAAATTGACAGAATAAAAAATGAATTCAATCCAAATCTACAGACATAGATTTTTTTAAGATTAAATACCTTGGCTTTGCTCCAATTTGGTTATTGCATTATTTCTCTGATGTCGGCGTTTGAGGGCGAAGGTATGTGTATGGCAAGGCAAGTACTCGTAGTATATTGTCAATATACTAATTGTATAACGCCGAGGGTGAATGAAATTATTTACCTTGTTTTTAGCATATGATCGATAAAAGATGAAAATCTCATTCCATATTCCATAAATGAATAGTACTCCAAAAAAGAATTAAAAAAATGAAAAGATAGTTCATATTTTGTTTTCCCAATTTGCTTAACAAAGGAAAGAATTGAGCTTTTATCCTGTGCCCGGCCGATCAGCCATAAATTATTTCATGCCGCTCCCGGAAGCATGAGGAGCATCTCAGCATGATGCATCCTCTACTCACAATATATAGGGGTGGAGTCCATGAAATAAAAAATGAAAAAAAAAAACATTTTGCCCCTTATGCTCCCGGGAGTATATGTGGACTCGCGTTAGGAAAGCCGCAATTTAATACAATGTAATGTAAACACTCGATCTTAATTCAACTTAAATGGTCAGTAATTCTAATCCTATGATATGATCCTTGGGGATGCTACACCGGGGAATGGTTTGATGCCTGAATTTTGTAAAATTCATGTACGAGCTTTACTAAAGAGTAAGTTAAAAAAAAAAAAAAATTCAACGTTTGATGAGTAAGGATTGGACTGTACACAAGGTTCTAATGAGCCTTCCGATCAAGCCGAGTGTCTTTGTCGTGGGGAGGAGCTCAACATTGGAGATGTACTGATTTTTTTGGCTTTTCAAACCTATGTTATTACTTATTACTTCAATCACACCAATATTAATGCACGGGTATTAATACGGTTTTTCTAAATAGGATTATCAATGTCATATAATATAATCATTATACAAGTAATTGAAATGAAACTATCTTAAAGAATTTAAACCTGAAAATTAGAAATACGGATATTAACTCATAATATCGTTATACTTAATAACATGTATGTGAGTTGAAAGTAAAACTTGTGTTTGAAAATAAGAATTTAAGAGTTTCGTGTCCTCTGTCTCATGAGTCTGGCATCATTCCAACCTAATGAGTCCCCTCCTACACCCTCAACCACGCGTCGACTCTTCTATGTACTCGACAACCCTGATCAACATTCTTACCCGACCCCTTCCCGCATCAACATTTTTAGGCAAAGTCAACTCCCCATATCAAACCCTCGGCCAAACTACCAAATTAGTAAAAAAAGTTGGGGGCAAATGACAAATTGGTAAAAAAAAAAAAAAAACCCCGGCGACAGATTGGTAAAAAAAATGACACTAACTACCAAATTAGCCAAAAAACACTACATTTGGCCGGAATTCACTTAATTTAGGATATACTTCCTTTAATACAACTTTTTAGCTCCCTTATATTAAAAATACTAAGGGAAAAAAACTATTTCGATAGCAAAAAAAATATGGAAGAAACAATTAATAGTATATATTGAAGCAAAGTAAACAACAACTAGTACTCCTATAAAACAAAACAAAAAATCATTTACGATGCTTGTACATTAGAAGTAATTTTTTTTTCTTAATAATGCCACAAAGAAAAAACAAAGCAAAATAGGTTATGAAATGAAGGTTTCAACAAAAAAACGTATCGTCGGCTCGTTTTTAGATTACTATAAGTGGTATCTCGTGTGACAATTTTATATGGTCGTATAATGACTAGTACCCATTTACGAACCAAAAATAACCTACCTTTCGAACATTTGGCAATATGATTAATTTACATAGTATTGAACCGAGACGCCTAATGACAACTCGGATATGATATTGAACACTAGACGATATGATTAATTTATATTGTATTTTTTTTTTGTTGAAAGTTTTTTACTAGAAACCAAATTTCTTTAAACTTTTTTTGGTGTATTACTTTGAAAAAAAATGTCTTCTTAGTTTTGTTTATTTATTTCTAAT
>JBBYHQ010348780.1:0-12109 GCA_038382645.1 Spergularia azorica
GAAAAAAGAAGTCCAAGCAAGGATTAAAAGCAAAATTCATAATATCAGTATTAAGGACCGAATGTGGCTAGAAAAGATGAGGGTTTTGTAGGAAATTGGGGTTGTATTTTTGGGCTAATCTTCGGATTGAGCTTGGGAGTGTTTGCAATTGCAACACTCTTTGTACTATAACTTTTTTTATTATTAATGATAATAACTTACATTTTCCTAAAAAAAAAAAAAACACCTTTTTAACTTTTGGTCGGTGATAATGTGACATTTTTTTTTTGAGCGGAATAAGTGAACTTCAATAAATTATGTGAGCCGCAATATCCAAAATACAGCCCGGGCCACCATCAGAACAAACCCGTGTAGAATAATCCATCAGTCGTAGATGAGTCGCCTCGTGGGCGGCCTTGTTACCTAATCTTCTAACATGATTAAAACTACATGAAAGAAAGTTGTTGCGAACTAAAGAAAAAACATCGGAAGCAGCTAAACCTAAATAACTAGAACAAAATTTTCGCGCACACAACATCGACACAAGCTTCATTGAATCTGATTCAAGGACGACGTCCCTCGCTCCAAGTTGAATCGCCATCTGAATACCCAGCTCAACCGCTCTCGCCTCCGCAACGTTTGGCTCCCACCTCTTCCCCACCTGCCAGCAAGCCACCCTCACCACCTCACCTTCAGAGCCCCGGATCACCACACCTGGACCGGTCCCTACCTCCCCCAACGTCGCACCATCGATGTTCACTTTCAGCTAACCACTTCCCGGTGGCCTCCACTTCTCCTCCCCACACCCGCTCTCCCTCCCATCACTGCCCCTGCTCCGATGCTCATTCTCCTCTCTATACGCGGTCAAGAAGCTCTGAGCACGTCCCACCACCTGGGCTGCATCACACAGGTTGCCTCGGTGCACTCACTCATTTCTAGTATTCCATGCTGGCCACGCAAGTGTGCACTGACATTATTGTTAAAAAGATTAACATCTGTTAATAAAAAATAACTAAAAAGTATATTAAAAAAATTTCATTGTGTGTGTGATTTTTCTCGTTAATCAATCGAGGGGGCTTTTGTTTCATCATTTTTGGGGGGATTGGAAACAGATTCAATTACCACTCCGTTACATTGTGTTTGTTTTTATATTTTTTGTTTTCAAATCCTTTCCCACTCCATTTCTAATTCCCAAAAATGAAACTCACCTAAAATCTAAGGTAACAATTTGAATCCCCCACTTTATAATTTTCTCTCTCCTCCTTCCCCCCTCTCTCTCTCTCTCTCTCTCTCCTCCCACACCCCAACCCCATTGCACCACCCCGCACCACCGACGACGATGCACGCCCCGCCACCACTGTCTCCGGAGATGCCACCGGTCGACCAGAGACCATACCGGCGACATCGCCGGACCCACCAATGCCGCCCTCACTCACCCCTAATATGTTTTTTTTTAAACGAAAAATTAAACTTAAATCTCTAGATCTACGATTTATTGGGTAGAAATTGGATAAACTAATTACATAGTGATGTTAACTATCCAATTATGGTTAGACTAGTGGTAATAGTGATTAGGATGGTCGTGTTTGGTGGTGGTCAACGGCGGCGGCTGGGTGGTCAACGGCGGCGGTCGACGGAGGAGAGAGAATAGTTGAGGTGATGGTGGTTATTTTGATTGAAAGAGAAATTTCTCATTTTGCCATTACTTATGAATCATTCCATTCATATATTTAACCAAACAACATTTAAAAAGAATGAAACTTGTCTCCACTCCCTTTCCATTCTTGTTTTCAATCCGTTTCCATTTCAAAATGTGAACCAAACGCCCCCTGAATCTCATACTTATTTTGTCAAGTAAAAATCTCATTTAATTAAGGGTGTGTTTGGCCAAGCTTCTGAAGTGATTCTGGACTATTTCTGGGTCCTAGAAACTGAAAATTGGTCAAACACCTAAAACTGAGAAACTGTTTCTGGTTTCTCAAAAGCACTTCTTAGTGTAAATTTGTTCTTCAGAAGTAGAAGCTCCAATTTGGAGCTTCTCCTCCAGAAACTGTTTCTCATAAACTGTTTCTGAGAACTAGTTTTGCAGAAGTTGGAGCTTGACCAAACAGGCCCTAAGACAAAATATATAAGAAAAGAAAAAACGATTTACAATATCCTAACTCACCCGGCCACCACAAAACCACCGTAAAACCCTTGAAAAATCAAACAAAGTAACAAGTGACCGCCAAACCTTTAAACCCTAAACCCTAAAGAAGGAAAAGAACAACATCACCTAAACCTCAGCCGCTTTACTTTTACAGAGCAGTTGGTAGCTTCAATTTGACTCCCCAAATCAACTTAGCAACTCTACAGGTAAATTTCAATTCCTTTTCGAATTTCAGATTTCTGTTTGGTATACATGCTGAATTTTAGTTTGAATTATTTGGGGATTAATTTTTCAGTGTAATTGTTGAAGTGAATTTTTTAGTGTTTAAGGGAAAGAATTGTAGAATACGAATGAAAGTTTGTTAATTAATTACAAATTAGTAGCTTCACGCCGAAGATTCTTCATTTTGTAGAGAGACCTTGAAATTAACGAGACGGGCATGCCGACCATGAAGAAGAAAGGGAAGAGAAATGCGGGGATTACGGATTCGTTCGTGAAGAAGAATTTGAAGAGGAGGAGAAGCGGGGGAGATAAAGATAAAGATAGGTCTTTTATGGATGAAGAGGAGATTGAGAGTGATATGTCTGAAGACGGAGGCGGAGAAGACGGCTTTTTTAGTGATGATAGTGGGAGAGGAGGAGAGGGAAGTGAGGGTGAAGAAGATGAGGTGGAGGAGGACCGTGAAACGACTGATCAGGTACGGAGGAGGATAACCTTAGAGCTACTGGAGAAGATGAAGAAGAGTGAATTGGAGAAGGAAGATGATGAGTCGGGTGGTTCAGATGATGAGGAGGAGGAGATACGTCGAGGTGAAGGTGGAGGTGGGGAGTCCCTTGTTAAGCAGCGTTTGCTGAAGAAACAACTCGAGGATAGTGGCCGTACTCGTCGTTTGATTGCTTCTAAGTGAGTCCTTTGCTCTATTCCATCTTCATTTTGTTATATTTGTTTTTCTGTTGCTGTAAATTACACTGTTATCGAAATGAGGAAAGACCTGGGGGTTCTATTTGGGATGCTTACACACATTCTGATCAATGAGCAGGGTACAGAAGCCAGAAGCTGAGGAAGAACCACGGTTGTTAGTAAAGCATCGTCAGTCCGTGACTGCTTTGGCTTTATCTAATGATGACTCGAGAGGGTTTTCAGCTTCTAAAGATGGTTGTGTTGTCCATTGGGATGTGGAAACTGGAAAAGCTGAAAAGTACGTATGGCCAGCTGATGACGTCTTGAAGTCACATGGTCTCAAAGATCCACATGGTCGAGCAAAGAAGCATAGTAAGCAAATGTTAGCATTGGCTGTTAGCTCTGACGGCCGGTATCTGGCAACTGGTGGTTTGGATCGTCATGTACATTTGTGGGATACTCGTTCAAGGGAGCATATTAAGGTAGATTTTGGCTTGTGTTACTGTAAGAATTGTGCATATGCTTGAGCTCATAAGTGTGAGCGGTGAGTTGAATAATCGTCCTGCTATAAACTTTCATTCAGCCCCTACACCCATTATTACCCTAGTCATGAAAGGGAAAGAATCGTGTCCTTCTCTTTTGTCTTAATTTATGTTTTTAAGTGAATGTGTTGATACAATAACAGAGGAAAATAATTTAAGAGTTAGGTTGGATTTTGTTACATTTAGCAAGGTATTAGCCAGGGAATGTTTAGGTTTATGAGTTCTAATGTTGTAATTCTCGAGTGTTCAGATGATTATTTCTCAAAAACAAATCTACTAGTTGCTTGCGTAGTTGCGTCCTTGTTCAGCACGTTACCGAGTTCTTATTGGATGAGAGTATTATTGCCCCTTTTAAACTTATGTTGCTCACTAGCTTGTCTATCATTATTTGTAAGATGATTACTGTATTTGCGAATATTGTATTTGTGAATATATGATAGCTGTGTCTCCTAGTTTCTTTGTAATCTATCACAACTCACTGACCAACCGACAGGCCTTTTCAGGTCACAAGAAGCTTGTGTCATGCTTGGCCTTCAGAGAAGGGACTTCAGAATTATTTTCTGGTTCATTTGATAAAGAACCTAAGATTTGGAATGCTGATGATAGGACATACATAGGGTCTTTACAGGGTCATCACAGTGAGGTTTTATCTATCGATTGCCTTAGAAAGGAACGAGCATTGACTGCAGGTCGAGACCGACAAATGTGTTTCTGGAAGGTAATTTTGACTTATTTCTCTCACTGCTATTATTATGGATGGCTACTTGTCGTCTTCTAGTCTGGGGCCATCATATTTCTGTGCCAAGTATAGGGGTTTTGTCATTGCACAAATGGTGGCTGTTCTTGGTCAGTTTATTCTTTATTTGCTGAATTTGGATCAAATAGCCGGAGATGTGTTTAACGTGTTTGCTATTATAACTGGTCTTGCCGTTATGGGAGCACCTATATAGATTTTCAAAAGCTAGAGACAGTTCATTGGTAATTGCTTTAAAGTTGTTGGTTTTGAAGATGAGTCAAGAATATCACAAATGTTTAATTTTTTATGTTTATTCTAACCTTAGGTTCTTCATGCTGATGTTTTCTAATTTCTTTATTTGTTTATCTATCTTTCATGATGACAACAGATTCCAGAAGAAACACATCTAGTCTTCCGTTCCTCCGCTTCATCTCTCGAGTGCTGCTGTTTTGTTGGTAATGATGAATTCTTTTCCGGTTCTGATGATGGAAGTATTCAGCTTTGGAGTGTATTGCGGAAAAAGCCTGTCTGTATTTTTAAAAATGCACATGCTCTATCAACAGCAAAGAACCATCTAGACTTAAATTATGACGGAGGCATGTCGAACGGGCACCCTGGTAAAATCCATTTCCTCAATATCTATTTTGTCAAGTTTAAAAGCTTGTATTTGTTTTTTCTGGGCCTATTCGGACAGAGCAGAAATTTTGTATGTTTGCTGGAGTTTGTCTTTCTTTTGAGTATATCTATGATGAGTTGCTCTTGGTCACACTTTGTGGGTAATGCTACTACTGCTCTTCAAGTATTCCAATTATTTCTTTCAATGGCCTCGGAATGGCTTTTTGATTTGTAACCATGATGACTCTTTATCCTCTCATGTTTCTTCTATTTCGTTACGTCAATATTTACTGGGTACATGATAAATACCAAGCCTAAAGCCCTGTAAGTGTTTCCTTTGTGGCTACTTGCTTATGTGGCAGCTTAGCTGGCATATCCATATTTTAGAGCTTAGCCTGTTGAAGAGAACAAACCAACCTCACCACACCTTGATCAGATTTGAGCATGGAATTGTATCTGGTGATATGTATTTATATTGATTTATGATTAGCCGTCATTGTTTCTATGCTGAAAAGAAGCAAGAAACGGCAGGGAGATGCAAAACTATTCAGCCTTCTTTAGGGTGGGGGAAGGGTCGGAGCTGCATATTATCAGACACAAAATGGCCCACAAGTTATTTACTGGGAAATGTTATGTCAAATTCTTAGCTTAAGAAAGGTCGTTGCACCTGAATCCATTACTTCTACTTATTTAGGCATTGGCTCCCTTTATTAAAGACCAAAAGGGGCTTTTTTTTTTTGCAAAATATTGTCTGGAAAATGGTCATTTGTTTGGAAAAAGCGAGCACCTCACTTCCATGAGGCACACGCCTTGCGCCTTGTTGCCTTGGGGGGCCTAGCACCATTTTTAATATGGTCAAATATGAGCTGAATTGACTTTCTATGTTCTTGGCACCCTTCTTTCCATTGCCTTAACTTGTGGAATGACACTTTTAGAAAGTTCCAGAAGACCTTGGGCTTTTTTTTATTTTGTTTTGTGTAATAGTCCGAGTAAAGTATGAGCTGAACTTAAATCCATAATTACCTTTTCTTTCTATTTCCTGTCTGAAATCTTGTTTCCACATATGCAGAAGGTGATTCGCTTGAGGGGCATCTCTCCTGCACAACTGCGCGGTCGTGGGTTGGGGCTGTTTCTGTCTGTAGGAACAGTGACTTCGCTGCATCAGCTGCTGGCAATGGGTTTGTTCGGTTGTGGGGCATTGAGAACGAGGCCAGGGGCATTCGGCCCTTGTTTAGTATTCCTGTGGTGAGTTTGGATTTGTGTCATTGTGTTTTGCATTCTGTGATCTCCAATTTCAGCTTTTTAGTTATGTTGTTGATGTTAGGAATTTTTAATTCCTGCTACATGTCCTTCAGTGACAAATTTGCTATCATATAAAGCGTTGTTATGTCTTACTATGGTATTGCCTTTCACAAGTAACAATCAGATACATGATAGTGCATTCTCGTACGCAAGGAGTCTTACAACACATTACCCCAGTGCCTCAAAGGCTCCCCCTCGAAACACCTGATGCCTTAGAATGACCTTTCCGAGTAGAACCCGCAAATCTTTTGTCATTGTTATTTCCTGTATAATATTGTCTGTACATATCCCTTTTGAACCATTCAGAACTTTCTATAAGCAATGTTCGTTTCCGTCAAAAAGTAAACTAGTCAATGTTATCTGCATAACTTTACAACATTTGTTAATTATTTTGAAAGCTGCATTTTTCTCACTTTGCATGTTCGTGACAATATTATGAATCTTCTGAAATTATCGTGTGAAGTGCCAAGCAGTTCATTTCACTTGAATCACAGTGAGCCTTATGGGTCATTTTGACAAAAATGGCTTCTATGAAGTTGTAATAGTTTACAGTGCACGATCTTGAGCTATGTAGTTTTCAACGGGTCTATAAACATTTTCAAGTATTATTCACTGCTTTAAACTTCCAGGAATAAGCCAGCAAACTAACCTTTATTAATCATTTATTTCCTATGCTCACTAATCCTTTTTTCTACTTTGGTAATGATTTGATATGGAGGCTTTGATCTATGAAATTTGTTTCCCTTGAGTAATCTTGCATTGACTTTAGCTTTCTATGTGGCTTCTTTTTCTATTTCTTTTTTTTTGGTTTGTTTTTTGAGATCAGCCATTCTATGTTTTAGTTCAACTCTGATTTCTTGTGGATGAATCTAATACTGCTCTGTATTCTGTTCATACAGGTTGGGTTTGTGAACTCATTGGCGATTGCGAAATCGGGCAGGTTTCTTATTGCTGGGGTTGGCCAGGTAAGGCACTATCTAATAGTGTTATAATGTCATTTATCCTACAGTCACGCATCCCCCTTGGTCCCTGTAATACTGCTACTCGTAAATGAGCATATTGAATTTCATAGTAAGATTTTCATTTGAATGATAATTAGGGAACACAATAAAGAAGCTGTGACTCTGTGAGTCGTTTCATATCACACCTGATGTTTTTTGAATGCTAGAGTTGTTCACTTTAACTCTTGAAGGCTGCTGCCTAATTTCATGCACACAATGAACTTTTGCCTCTTTCCAGCTCGTTATATGCTTGTTTTGTTTGCTGCACAATATGGTGTTGGATCCATGCGGATGTTAAGTGTTGTCTACGGATTTATCATAGCTGTGCAAACAATCTTGATTTCCGTCAATAACATGTCTTCATCGAAATCCCCGTTTGCTACTTGTATCATGTTTTAAGGTCGATTCTGGCTTCTATAGTGTCCTTATGATTTTCGTTCATCGCAGGAACCTCGTCTGGGAAGGTGGGATCGCATCTCTGCAGCTAGGAATGGAGTTGCTTTGCAGTCTTTCAAACTTGCATCATAGAATTCGACAACAAATTATATTTTGTAAAAGCTCTTGGGTTTTGAACATTCTTCTAAGAGAACTTGTGTCCAATTTTATATGAGATTTCTTTTTTCCCTTTTCTCGTGCAGTCATTTCCCTTCTGTCGACAATCGATCTTATAACTTAGCAGTCATTTGGAAGTTGGAACTTCTGATTCATATCATCTCGCGTTGCCCATGAAGGCATTTTGTAATACAGTAGTAGATCTGTAAAAATCTGTAGTAGGTTGTGGCACATAGTACCCGACTGAAGTTTGGAATACTGCGATTTCAGCCTCTAACACCAAAAAATGTCGAATTTGTGTTTGCAAGGACAACCACTAGAGCTGGCAGCGGGCCGGGCTGTGTCATGCCCGCCCGTCGTGCCCAACCATCCAGGAGGCCCGGCATGGGCTTTGGGCTGGGCTTCGTGCCGTGCCGAAAATTTAAATACAAGCTTGTGCCTAATGTCGGGCTTCGGTTCGAGCCTTTAGAAATATAGTATAATTTCATTTTTTTTTTAAATATATAAAAAAAATGGTAATTCGGGCTTGGGCGGGCCGGCTTCCTCGTGCCTTGAGCGGGCCGGGCCATCGTGCCGTGCCAAGGCACAACAATTTCAACCAATAGAAAGCCGCGGCCTGGGTCACGCCAGTCGTGTTTCGTGCCGGGCCGGCCTGAGAATCGATCGGGCCGGGCCGTGGCCCGAAGTGCTAGCTCTAACAACCACAGACAAATTGACTTCCTAACCGCTAGGACAAATTGACACTCTCTCTCCCATTGGTTGTTATTAGATCCATTATATTTTTCTTATAAAACATAATAACACATCAATATCTTACCTTACTTTTGGCCGTTTGGAAAATAGAATATTTACAAGGATAAGTTCACAAATACTAACATATATATCGGCTAGTTCATCTCGGGTAGGGTTCATCATACTATTTTTTATATGTGATCAAATTTATCATACTATTTTTTTTATATCGGCTAGTTCATCTCCTTCTAGGTTCAAAGGGAGCCAAGCCACACAAGGTAGTGATATAGATAGGTTTCAAATTCCGGAACACCATAACCTATTAACATAACGAGCTGATCGGCTAGGTAGCAATTTAATAACATCGGCTACGCAAATGCTTCAAAAGCTTTGAGATAATGACAATCTACTCCTTTCCAAACCCTCTTCCCCATAAATATATTCCCCAAATTCAATTTTATTTATATGATGATCCAATAATCCCAATACATCAACATTTTCCTGATTGGTTTTCTTATTCTTGTAAATATTTTGTTTGCCAAATTAAGGTAAGATATTAACTTGTAATTTATTTTTTTTGATCAAAATGTAATGGATTAAATAACGACCAATGGGAGAGAGAGTGCTAATTTGCAGTAACCTAGAGCAACTGCAGCTAGCATTTCTCATCTAATCTAATCTAATACTATAATACTATATATTAAAACCTAAAACCAAGTCTTTCATAGAAGGACACTTAACATTTCTTAATTGGATAGCACCAAGTAATTACATAATATGGAAATTATTAGCTAATTTATGGTGATTATGGTGGTAAGCTAATTTATGGGAAATAATAGTGTTGTTAATAATATTATAACAAATATAAACTGGCAATTTTATAAAATGAGTATAACAATTTAGATATACAGCTCGAGCGCGTGCCGGTCATGCAAACTAGTACTACTCTTATATATTAAAACCTGGAACCAAGTCTTTCCTAGAATTACACTTGACATTCATTAATTGGATAGCACTAAGTAATTACATAATATGGAAATTATTAGCTAATTTATGAAAAATAATACTCCCTCCTTCCTCTAATGATTGTTAAAATTTCCTTAGTTGTTTGTCCTAAAAAATTGCTAATATTCTCTTTTAAACATAACTACTTATATTACTTTCACATTTTTGGCATATTTCATTTACTTTTATCTTATTTTTGGTAAAAATTAATAATTTAGGTATTACACAAGTAAATATGTAAAGTTCTTTAAAACTTTCCGTTTTCATTTTTTAACAATCATTAGAGGACGGAGGGAGTATAATTTATCGTGATTATGGTGGTAAGCTAATTAATAAAAAATAATAGTGTTGCTGATAATATTATAACAAAGATAAACTGACAATTTCATAAAATGATTATAACAATATAAATATACAGTCCGGACGCGGGCCGGACATGCAAACTAATATAATATAAAAGTCAAGTACAGGTCTTCATTGATGAAAACTTGGCACAATCCTAATTGATGGAAATAAATAAATAATCTATTATTTTTAATAATTGCGTGCAAGAAAAGGTGACGTGGCGAGTTTTAGTATACAACTGACACATCATCAATCATTTAACATGTCATCACGCCCACTAGCGAAACTTGGCAAAAAATGTTCATGCCAAGATTTGAACCTTTGACCTCCCAATTACTTATTCATCACATTAACAATGTGCTATCCTCAACTTCATGCACATTATTACAATTCATACTATAAAAATGAAAGGTCCAGTCCGAATGAATAAAGATTAATAAGTCTATGCTCGGTAATGTTGGTTTGTAAATATATTAAAATCTTTCTGATTAGGCAATTTTGATGAACTATGGAAGAAAAATGATTATAATGACAATACTACGTGATTTACTTTCACATTATACATTAGCCATAAATATATTTTGCCCAATATCCACTATAAAATTTATTCATAAAAAGATGTTATGATTTCGGAAAGAATAAATATAAAGCATGTACTTTACATGATTTCTCTTCAAATACGTGATTCATATTCTCTACTAAATTTAATATCGCAGAGAATATGCCGGAAATGAAAATAAATACATCAAAATCTAGAAAGATCTTAAGAAAAAGAGTCTTCACAAACGGGTGAAATATGTATCCGAAATTTTGATAAAAATTATTGCACGGAAGTTGTATAAACCGATTGCTATTAATGGTATGTTGATATGGTACCTTATCATGCCGATTTACTTATTTCTTAAAGTAAAAGTTACATTAAAGGAATGAAAAAATGGTGCGCCAATTAAAATGTTGGTAACGAGGGCTGGTAAGCCGATAAAACTTGACAACAGAAAAGGGAAGATCATAAGAAATGGCCTAAAAAGGAAAAGGTAAAGACACATTGCACGGGGGACTATGATATATCTCAATAAGGTAATTGGTAACAAAAAAAACATGATTTTGAAATAAACGAAGGCAAATACTTTTTGGTGTAGAACTCTTACCCTGATTTTGGAACTACAATTGTCCTATCCATATGAAGTACTAATGTTCTATGGATAAGTAACTTGAAAATGACCCTACTAATAAAAAATTGACATATATCTCTGATCTCTCAAGATTGATATTGTGAAGGGGGTATTATGAGACTAATAATTTATAGCATCAACATTTTTTCCCTTCTTGCTGAGGTGTCTTTGTAAAACCTTAGAGACTTTCAAACTATTCTAAGTGTTGTCTTAATTAATTAATCAATAAAATCGATCATATTTATTTGTTTTGCCCTTTTTGTGTAATAATATGGGTAAGTATTTCATTTCCAATTTACAAAAAAATGTCTGCCCATTGTTTTATCTGAGTTCTAATTACTATTAGAATTACAATTACAATTAGCGAGTTCTAATTAGTTTAAAAGATAAATCATTTAATGTTTACTTGAAATTAAATCCCATGCAATTTGCACGGGTAAAAACTTATTCTAGATTATTCTTAAAATGACGAAACATTTTCTTTTTTTTCTAGAGCCTAACTCTGCTCATCCAAACTGGCTTTTTAAGCGAAAGTTTGATCTTCCGGTAAAATCTTTATAAGGGCTCAATATAGTAAAAATAAAACGACAAATATTTACGAGGGATAAAAAAAACTCAAGCGTCAAACTTATGAGTCTATATAATTCTATGTATTTTTAACCAAAATTATAATAATCATATGAGCGAAGGACATGGATATACAGGGTGCGTTAATTGAGGGTTTCGATCAACCACAAGTTAGTTAAATAAGACATCTAATCGTATAGGGTTAGGCACTTGAGGCTGAATATGAATGAGACATATATAATGAAACATTTTTACTCACCCTTTTGTAATATTAAAATAGTTTAATCATCATTGCACTATTAACCTTTTCACCATTATGTGATATTAAAATATTTTAATTATCCTTCCACAATTAAAGATAATGGATCACCAACATCTATATCAAATCAGTTCACTTTTCAAAAATCTCATTTTTCTTAAAATTATCATAAATCGTATATTTTTCTAAGATTATAACCAGCAAGACAATTATCATTAGTGTAGAATTCTTATTTTATAATTTTTGTGTTCTT